>JAQZBX010097758.1:0-11656 GCA_029593785.1 Cabassous unicinctus | reverse complement strand
AGAGCAGAACAGAGAAACCAGAAAGAGATCCACATAAGTATTGCCACCTGTACTTTGACAAAGGTACAAAGACAATTCAGTGCAGTAGTGATGGTCCTGGAACAATTAGATGTCCATATGAAAAAAATGAAACTTGACTCAGACCTCTTACTTTTCAAAAAAATTAACTTAAAATACATCATAAGCCTACATAAAAATATAAACCTATAAAAACTTCTAGAGAAAAAACAGGGGAAAATTTTTTGTTACCTTGAGTTAGGCAAAGAGTTCTTAGATACAACATGAAAATATGGTCCATTAAAGAACAAACTGATGAATTTGACTTCATCAAAATTAAAATGCTTGTTCTTTGAAGAACCCTGTTAAAAATTAAAACAAAACAAAACAAAACAAGTTACAAACAGGAAGACTGGGAGAAAAGAATTGCAGTGCCCATATTTCACAAGAGATTTGTGATACAAATCAAGAATACATAAAAATTCTCACAACTCAACAATAATAAACAAATGACCCAATTTAAAGCAAAGTCAAAGATTTTAACAGAAACTTTACCAAAAAAGATGTATGAAGGGCAAATAAGGAAGGGCATGAAAAAAATCACTAGTCATTATGGACATGCAAATTACATCGATTATTAGATACCATTACTCACGTATTAGAAAGGCTAAAATTTAAAAAAAGAAAAAATATGTGTTGGCTTAGATGTAGCTCAGTTAGAAATTTCACCCATTGCTGATAGAAATGTAAAATGGTACAGCCATGTTTGAAAACAGTTTGGCAGTTTCTTATAAAGTGAAACACGTACTTGCCGTATGACCTAGTAATCCCATACTTAGACATTTACCTAAGAGAAATGAAAGTTAATGTTCACACTAAAATATCTACATGAATGTTTATAGCAGATTTATTCATAATCCCCCAAACCTGGAAACACCCCAAACATCCTTCACAATATCTGTGCACAATAAATATTTGTCAAAGGTCTGCTACTCTCCAGGTTACCAGCATGGGCACTAAATGGCCACGGGTATTCTGGTCATAGCTACTAGGCAGGAAGAAGGCTCTCAGTCAAATAATTTTGGGAAATCCTGGTTTAGACAACATCAAAAAAGCTTCTTTAATGTGGGATTTCTGGACTTTATGTGCATTGCGGTTCTCTGGTGTGCATGAGATATCACAGGCCTTTTTCCCTGCATTATCCCAGGGCCCTAATCGTCATGAGGCACTCTTCAGAAACACAGCTCTGAGTGTTTTCAGGCAGAACGTCAATGTTTCCACCTGAAGAAGGAAAGTGTCCTTCTTTTCTGTTGCCAACAGCTGGGCCCCAGAGAGTCTGGTGCTGACCCTGGTTTTCTCTGATAGCACAATTCTGTTCCTTGCCCAGGGAATATTCTCCAGGCCGCCCAGAGAACAAGGGAAGCAGCACACAGCCAGAGGATCGCTTACTTCAGTGAAAATGAAAAGGGCTTCGATGCATTCAAGATCTGAAGGTGCAGAAATAAAAGTTGCAACCTGAGTGCCTGGTGACTTTGCTTGGCACCACCTGGGGTTCAAGGTCAGGACAAGGGCACAGACTCTATGTCTGATTCCTTTCAGTCAGAACTTTTGGCCACCAGTATACTTGGTGGTAGGAAGAGGAAGTATTCACGGGGCTGTGCACACTGCCGTGAAATCTGTCTGCAAATGCTGATCCCAAGTATTACCCAAACTGAAATTGTGGACACATTGCTTCCATTTAGGGTTCCATGGGACATACTTACTGTAAAAATTTATTTGTTGTTTACTTGAGTTCCAAATTTAACAGGGCAACCAGTATTTTTATTTGCTATACCTGGCAACCCTGATTTGGTGCCAGCCTGCTTTGGCTACCATGGGTTCTGGTCATGGGGTGTTGGACTTTAAATACAAGGGGTTGCGGAGACTGCTTTTCAGGTGCCACCCAGCCACGCTGTAGGCACACAGTCCAGTTGCTGTGCTGATATGCAGGACAATCTTTGCCAGGAAGCACTCCTGCCTCTGCCCTGCTTGGCCAGGATCCACAGCTGGTGAGCTGGTAGATTCCACACTTCTCATTTCAAAACCAGAGAAAAGATGTGGTCTAGTAGCAGGCTTTTGTGGTGTGGACTAGACTAGAGCTGTCCTCAACCAGGGGCAAATTTTGTCCACCACTGCCCCCAGGAGACATTTAGTAATGTCTGGAGACAATTTTGATAGTCACAACTGTGTGGAGGGGTACTACTGGCATCTACTTGGGAGAGGACAGGAATGCTGTTAAACATCCTACAATGTACAGGACAGCTCCCCACAGTTGTCAATAGTGTTGAGTTTTGGAATCCTTGAACTAAGGAAAGCTTCCTCATCCTAGAAGACAAGGCCAAACCTAAGCGCATTTGTGAAGTCTTCAGTCCCCTTTCCCTAATCTATTTTAACAACCCCACTCTACAAAGACCTTAGTGTCCCTAGGTTGCCCTAGGTTCCCTTAGTTGAGGGAAAATATCTGATTACTATACCTTAGTTTATATTATGGTATCAGTGAGTTAAAATGATAACTTTCCAAAGCATATTTCTGCTCAAGAGGATGGTGCTAATTCCCTATTTAATAGGCACTTACCCCTTTTTCTTTACTAACAGAATCTCCAACTTGGTCCAGGGAAGCAATGTGCCCAGACCCCCTAAGACTTCCTCTAAGCTAAAGCTGGATATAGAGCTGAAATAGGACGTCTACCTGGTGGGAAAGAGAATCCTTGCCTTTTGAGAATGAACAGACTTAGCTGATCCTTAGCTTGGTTCCTTTTGTCCTTTCTCTTCTTCTTACCCAGAATGCAGATATCATCGATAAAAGAGGAGCAGCTGCCATCTTACAACCGTGAGGACAAAAGTCACACACAGAAGGTGTTTGAACAAGAGGCTAGAAAGTGCATGGGTACTTGGAGATTTCCTCAAGCTGGTGCACAATTCTGTACTAGCTATCACCAGAATTCTTTTTAAATGAGAAAAGTAACTCAGTTAAGTCACCAAACTTGGTCTCAACTCTGAGTTTTTTTCTCTGGAGAGAAAATTGCTTAACTCAAGTGGTGAATCCAATGGTGAAATCCTAGGATTATAGCTTCTATGAAATACTTAGGAAAGGGAGATTTCTCATCTCTCCTTAATACACATAATGCAGGGCATTCCATATGTATATAGATTGGCCCAATTTCTGACCAAGGGAAGAGATTAGACAAGCACTTGGCTGACTATTCATGGTGCCAGTCATTGTCATGAATAGGAAATGAAATTCCAAGGAAATTAATGATTACAGGAAGGGCACTTGGGAATCCCCCAGGAGACCAGCACAAATAAGTGATCAGCCTTCTTTAAGGCTGTATCTCTTTCCACACAGGACCAGTACTTGTGAAAGTACTGACTTCTGAGGAACGAGAGTCAGCATGGCTTCGAAGGGTCTTGGATCCATCTCATGACTGACACAATGCATTTACTGTCTTTTCCAATATGCTCAAGGTGAGGATTATGCTAAAGAAAAGGCCACCCTTGATATTAGTGGCCTGTTTCCAAAGAGAAGAAAAGATCAACAGCCACTCCCACCTTTGTAGTGTTTGCCTAGCTGTCTAGCAGCATGGGGCTGGAACCCATAACGAGGCACAACTTCACCCTTCCGTGATGAACTGAATCAGAGAAATAGCCCTCAGCCCCAAGTGTACACCCTCCTTCATCCAGCGCCTTGCTCAAGACGCTTGTTAATGTGGGCTAGTGAGAGTCGTGCTGACAGCAGGGATACCAGGGAGCCTCATGGTTGCACAGACCCACCTCTGCTGTTTCTATATCTTCCCACATACAGGGTCTGCACTGGCCTGAAGCTGTCCTTTGTTAGGATGGGGCATGTTTCTTAATCTCCCCATGCTTTAAGCTTCCTCATCTACATAAATCGTGTGGATCAGAGTGCCTCCTTCATAGGGTTGTTGTGAGGACTGATTAGAATAATCCACCTGAAGGGCCTGGCCCTGGGCTGGCCACGTGGTGGGCACTCTGTGAACCTTAGCTTGCATTATTAGTATCATCCTTCTTTGAGCTTCATAACGCAGGAAAAGGCTGAGAGGATTTTTCTTCCCTCTGTGTTTAGGAGGCAGACGGCTTGTATCCTCCTGAGGGCAGCATGGAGAGTCAGACATTGTGTTAGTTTATCTGCTTGCACCTCTATAGAGAACACACAACAATCCATACTAGCCCTCAAAGAGCTGGAAAGTCACGCCCAACAGGCCTGAAGTAGTTACCTCCCTTGAGGACGGAAGAGGGTGCAGCTGTGTATGGACGGGCTTGAGGTGGGGAGATACGGGTTCATCCACCCTCCCTTTGCCTATTGTCCCGCCCCTCAGGCCTTGTGATCTGGCTGGACCTGAGCTCTGGAGAGGCCCTGAAGACTTGGAGTCACCTGAGGAGTAGGTGTGGCTCCAGGGAGAGGGGCAGACAGCAGAAGAATGAAAGAGAGGTGAGGAAGGGAACTTGCACCCAGGTTTTATGTTTTCCCCCAAATGCTGTCAGTTTGCACAAATAGTCAAGGAGAAATCCTCAGGTTGTTCCCGCCAGATAGAATGCATATATTTAAACCAGAGAATGCTGTGCATGTAAACCATTAACAGGTCGCCCAACAAACTGACATGATACAATATGCCTTTGTTTGGGAGCCCTACCTGAATTGTGCCTTTGTGTAATATAATCTGTGCAAACTACCTTTGGGCTGCAAGCCACTGTAAGCAGACTGATTCTTACCTCAGGTTTTGATCTGAAAGTCTTACTGAAGAAATACAATAGCCCGCATTTACCTGACATGATTTCTTTCAAAGGTGGGTGTGTTTTGAAGAGAAAAGGGAGTGGGTAAGTGAACCAACCTACAACCTGAGTGTAAAATTCTCACTTGAAAAGTTTGTAAGGGAAAAAAAATATGGGCATGAAATGCAGCACTTGAAATCAGATGTGGAAGGGCATTTAACTAAACGCTACCTTTCATGAGACAGCATTCTTCACACAGTTACAGATTTTCTGATATTTGAGTATAACATTTTTCTTACTGGCAAGCACCAGGTTCAACAGTAAACAGGTTCTGGGACATTTATTCTTCCCAGAGAGAGAAGAGACTGCCCCTGAAGGTGGGCAACGCTGGCCTGCCTGCACACATTTCGCCAAGCATCCCCAAGCAGTCTGTAAACATTACCTCATTATTTAAGCAAGCTCACTGACCCCTGAAGTGGTAGAGAATAATGGGAGGAAACACCAAGGGCTCTATCCTATTCCCTGATCAGAGAGTGACCTTGGGTCCCCTCACAAACCTGAAAAGAATCCTTGTTGAAATATTTCCAGACGTAGCACCTTTTTCACCAAGAGATAATCTCCAGTTAAACAGCAGTGGACGCACTTGATATTCTTCCTCGGGTTCCTTTTGCTTTATTTTACCCTCAGCAGAATCCCACACATCTGTCTCAGTTAGGCCTCCGTTTTTTCTTAAAGTGTTCACCTTTGTGAAATTTTGTAAGCCATTTAAGAATATTTTGACAACCAAATTAACAAGGAAAGCCGTAAATAGAACAAATGAATTGTCTATCAATAGGCTACTAGTTTAAGCATAATATAATCTTACCATGAAACCCTACACAGTTGTTTAAAAGAATAAGGCTGCACTATACCACATATTGATATGGAATGACCTCCAAGATAGATTTAAGAGTTTAAAAAATAAAAAATCAAGGTGTCAGATAGTATATATAGTATAGTGTACAGCTTATAGTGTAGTGTATATCATACAACTGGTGTTTTAAAAATCACGAATATGATATGATTGCAGGGTGGCCGGGGCACAAAGGTGGGAGAGACACTTATGTGCTGCTGTGAATGGTGCCCCCTGGAGTTGGGCGCTGGGGTAGGTAGAATAATGGCCCCCTGAAGATGACCATATCCTAATCCGCAGAACATGTGGATATGCTGGTTCCATGGAAAAGGCGATTTAAGATAGCAGATGGAGTAAGGCTGCCAGTCAGCTGACCTTAAAATCAAGAGGTTTTCCTGGATTATTTGGGTGGGCCCAATGTAATCACAAGGGTCTTTACAAGTGGAAGACAGATATAATGAAATACTGCTTGGCAATTAAAAGAAATTAAGTACTGATACAAACTATAACATGGCTGAATCTTGAAAATATTATGCTTAATGAAAGAAGCCAGGCACAAAGATCCACATAGTGTATGATTCCATTCATATGAAAAGTCCAGAATAAGCAAGTCTATAGAGGTAAAAAGTAGATTAGTGTTTGCCTAGGGTTGAGGGGCATGGAGTCATTGGGTAGTGATGGCTAAAGAGTAAGGGGTTTCTCTTTGGGGTAATGAAATGTTTTAAAATGGATTGTAGTGATGGATGCATATTTCTGAGAATACTCTAAAAGCCAATGAATTGTACACATAAATGGGTGAATTGCAAGGCATGTAAATTATATCTCAATAAAGCTGCTAAAAACGTTGAAGAGGGAGATAGAAGAGTAGTCAGTGTCAGAGAAGGAGATGTGCCCATGGAGGTCAGAGTAATTTGATGTGAGAAGGACTCAACATGCCATCTGCCCTTGAAGATGCAAGGCGACCACGAACCAAGGAATGCAGGCAACCTCTAGGAGTGGGAAAAGCCAAAGAAATACTTTCTCCCCTAGAGACTCCAGAGGGAACACAGCACTGTCGATGCCTTAATTTCAGCTCTGTGAGACCTGTTTTGAACATCTGACATCCAGAACTATAAGAGAATAAATTTATGTTGTTTTAAGCCACAAATGTTATTGCAATTTGTTATAATAGCAATAAAAAACTAATACAGGCATGTCTTTCACCCTTTTTACCTTTTGAATTTTGTGCTGTGTACATATATTACCTATTCAAAATTTAAACCAAAGCAAACCTATTCAGGGTAATGATTTGGTGTCATTTGGCAAAACATCTACATATCTGTAAGAGGGGTGTTCAGAAGAAATATGATGCAAACCACAAATGTGAGCCACATGTGTAGTTTAAATTTCCTTGCAGCCACAATTTTAAAAAAATTTTTTAAAAAAGGAAAAATAAGCAGGTGATGTTATTTTTAAAAATAAGTGTTTGGCCCAATATATCCAAAATACCACATCTACATGTACTCAATACAAAAATTATTATTTTACATTTTTTTCTCACACTAAGTCTTAGAAATCTAGAGTGTGTTTTACACTCACAGCACATGTCTATTCAGACTAGTCATATTTCAAATATTCAATAGATACATGTAGCTAATGGCTATCATATTGGATAGTCAGATCTGTTATATCCAGTGGGGCATGAGGGCAGGAAAATGCGCACTTAGAAACAATGCAGTTGTGATTGTGCATTGCTAAAATTCTTATTGGAAGGAATGTTCTTATATAAAATTTGAAGTGTATATAATTTGCTAGAGATTCAGTCTCCAGAAATAAATGCATCAATATATAAGGGTATGGGTACAAAAATGTTGATTGGAGCGTTGCTCAAAAGGTAAAAAACTGAGGCCACACAGTCTTAAATACAGTATAGACACACAACAGATATTGTGCAGGTGTTAAAAGTAGGAGTTGGAGCTTTGTGTATGGATCACAGAGTATTGACCATGCCCATGGCATATTTCTTTGTGAGAAAAGCCACATAAGGGGTGCTTTTTATAAATTTTAATTCAGAAAACCATCTAATATAGAGACATATATGAGAATATTCACACTAATTATTACAATTGGTTACTCTAGGAAGTAGTGCTGGGGTGTTACAAATGATATTGTTAACTTTATCCTTATATACATCTTGTGTATTGCTTTTGTAGTTTAATAAGAAAATCATCTCTAATTTGTTAATATATATGTGTGCATATTAAGAGCAAGTTGCTGGTCAATATGTTAGGAGCCATCCCAGAAGCCCGTCATTCCATTGCCAAAGCATCAGCATCCACATCAAGTACCTCTCTCCCCAGCGATAATCTTACTTGGGACTTATCCTCCTTTCTCCAGGCACTTTTTTTTTCTCATTTGAGGGAGCCTCTCAAAGAATGCTCTATGAAGTAATACTTCCTAACATGCACACTAAATTATTGTGCCCATAGAGTCTATCAACCTGCAATAGAACAGCAAATGTGGCAAAATGTTAAAATTGGTGGGTCTGTGTATCCGGGGGGATAAGGGTATGTTGTAATTCTCTACATGGGGTTTGTATTATTTTTTTAACCTTCCTGTAAGTTTTGAAAAGTGCTTCAAAATAAAAAGTTTAAAATTCAAAAAAAGAAAAAAAGAAAAACTGCAATAGAAAGCCCTATTGTTCCACTCATCTGTGGAAACAATTTTCATTTTCCAAAGCTCACACTCCCCCAACCCCATCAAATAACTGAGGAATAAATAATTTTAAAAAGGACTTGAATTTGCAGAAAAAAAAATGTGGGGGAGGGAACACTCATGGACTGCGAGCGAAACAGAAATTGAGAGGTTCTATGCACGTATTAAAAGGAAATCACAGAAGGCTTATAACTTTGGAGTCTACCACATTCAGCTTTGGTCAGGATTATTTGTCAGATGTGCCCTTAGCTTGGGCTTCTCACCAGCAGACTGTGTGAAACCCATTGCCCCTGCATCAGTAGCATTAAGGGGCAACCCAGGCTCTGCAGAAGCTCAATGCGGTCTTCAAAGTCTAAGAGTCCAAGAAATGAGATACTTTAACTTTTGATGATTCAGAATTACCAGAGCTTAGTCCTACAGCAGCACAGTGGCCATGGTGCCCTGAAATTCTGTCACCCTCAAAAAGCCTAATGCAGGATGCTGCGTAAGTGTGTTCCTTAGACTGGCCTGCACAATCGAGTCCCTCAGAGTACTTCCTCCAGACAAGGGATGACCTGACAGTTTGAACTGAGCCCCAAGAGGTTGTCATAATATTTATGCTTTTTGCCCTCTTTTGCCTATAGCAGACAATGCTCTAAACCAAAGGTTAGCATGACATTCTTTTGCATTCTTCCTCTTCCTGCATTTTAAAGATGTGTGTGTTACACAGCGGACTGGGGGTGGGTGCTGTCTTTGAAGCAAGCACTCAAAAGTAGGTGCTGGTTCTTATTCACATTCTTCCACTGGCCCTAAAGTGAAATTGCAAAATGGTAGAGAGGATCTCGGAGATAACAAATCCACTCATGTTAACAAATGTTTATTGGGGGCCTAGTAGTATGCCTCAGACACTGGCATTACAGAGACAGTGATATTAGTTGAAACATAGATTTGGTTGCTTTTAAGCCATTTGGAATATTTGGAATTTTAAACTACTGAACATAGTGCAGAATAGAAAAATAACTCAATAATCTGAAAATAAGAATATTTCCATTTAAAAAAATTTTTATATTGTTTTAAAAGTAACAAAACTTTTGAAAATATAAACTATATACTGAAATAAGAGGTAAATGTTTATATAGCAATATGGATATAGTCAGCTGTCTTTAAAAAATATTAATTTATTAATTTTTAAACACATCTCTATTTAAATTATATATTAAATATCCATGAATTAGAAATTTTGCTTTTTTTCCTTACTCACATTTCATGAAATAATTGTATTCAAACTTTTTATAGCCACTGTTGACATAACAGTCTTTAAACCACTTTTTGAATCATCTAACACAGTTTCCGGAGGATATCATATTTAATTCTGTCCAAATTGCTTGAGATAAATGTATGATGCTGACACTCGAAATTCTATCTCAAAACACAGGTGCCCATTTCTGTAACATTAGAAGAGTATTTCCCATCCACCCACGCCCACTCCCGTTGATTCTGTGGGTATATCTACTACTTTCTCTTTGACTTTTTAAAGTGATTAAATTTTTCAATGACCCAGAACACTTATGACTGTGAAGTCATATCTCCAGTATAATGACAAAACCTTCAAAACCTCTTTTTTCATGAATTTCATCAGACGACCTCTATATACAACCCCCAAACTGGTAAATATCAAATTTGTTTCAGGTTAATATGTCTTACGTGAACAGTACCTTGTTGTTCAAAATAAAATAATTGAAAAAGTGCCCTGTGATATGAAAGACTCAAATATAAGGCCACTCCCTTATTTCTGAGGGATAACTTTATGGAAAAATAAATGCTTCTTATAGTCAGAAACACATAGCACAGAACAACTTGAGAATGTGTTTGGCATACAGGATATGTAATTGATTCACATTGTTCTTGAACCTAAAACACTCAGGGGTCTTCTTCACAGGATACAGGGGGTGGATAGTATTTTCCAAAGATGGCTGCCCCATATATCTCATCCCACCTGCTCTTGTTCTGATGCAATGTTGACATTCCTCCATTGAGAAGTGGAGGGTTCATGTTCCCTTCCCTTGAATCTGGGTGGAAGCAATGCTATGTGATTTCTAAGGCTAAATCATGAAGGTGATAGAGCTTCCACTTGGCCCCACATGGAAAGAGCACATGTAGGTGTTCTGGTTGATGGTCCCAACTGAAGTCTCCAACAGCCAACATCAATTTGCAGATATGTGAGTGCATGGGACTTCTGATGATTCCAGTACCCAGTCTTTGAGTTGTGCTGAGTAGAGGAGAGAAGAGCTGTCCCCACCAAACTCTGCCCGTGAACAAATTAATTGTTCTTGTTGTCTTAAGCCACAACTTCTGAAGTGGTTTGTTGTGCAGCAATAGATAATCTGAACACAGGTTTGTCCCAACCTGCATATATAGGACTTATTTTTTGAAACTTAAATGCAAGATCTTGTACTTATTTCTGTTTAATGTGCATCCCATTTGATTTTTCTGTTGAGATTTTTGTGAATTTTTGACTCTCTCATCTAATATATTACTTCTCTCAGTTTGTTTTTTCTGCTGATGTTACACATTTAGAAAATGTTAGGCACGCATGCATTGTTGGCAGAAGTCTAAATGGGGCTGCTTTTTCTGGAAGACAATTCACAGCTCCCCAAAATGGGGCAAAAATGCATTAAAACATTATTTCTTGAGGAAATAATATTGGATATTTGCAAAGAATAGCTACAAGGATGTTCATCAAATCATCGTTATATTTTCAAAATTTGGAAATAATCTAAATAACTGACAACATAGAATTGGCTAATAAATTATAGCATATTATTCAGCCATAAAAGATATAGAAAATGGAGATTTGCTGGCATGAAAATAGGTTGAAAATATATTAAGTGAAAAATAAAACCAATTATAGAAAAGTATATATTTATAGTTGTATTTTCACATTACTAAATATGTGTGTATGTGTGCGTGCAAACATAGATACAAGATCTAGAAGGATATACTCCAAGGTTCTAACAAGGGTTAACTAAGTTTGGTAATATTACAGATATTACAGATTTTCTTCCTTTTTTCCCCTTCCTTGCTTCCTTCTTCCTTCCTTTCTTCCCTTCTTTCTTCTTCCTTTGTTTTGTTTTGCTGATCTCCATTTTCCACTTATTTTCAATATTTATATTGTTTTGTAATAAGAAGAAAATGAAAATTTCTTTAGCTTTAAAAAGTTTTACAGAAGAGAAAAATTACAATATAAACACAAACTGAAAAAATATGGAGAGGGAGCAGATGTGGCTCAAGCAGTTGAGTGCCTGCTTCCCATATGTGAGGTAC
>JAQZBX010097757.1:0-11656 GCA_029593785.1 Cabassous unicinctus | reverse complement strand
TATATATATATATATACATATTCAATTTGTGTATAAACAGGAAAGGCTTATTGATATTGCGGTGATTATAGGAGGTGATTAGGCAGTTTGGAGAAAGCAGATGCCATGGCAGGCTTCTGGAAAACAGGTTAGCATCCTAGTACACTGATCTATTAGGAACTTGATCTTGTTTTCTTTCATATATGTTAATGAGATTTATATTACTGAAGTTTTGATGGAACAAACATACAATTGAAAAAAATAATAGGTCATTATTTATACACATTTTTTTATAAATTTGGATTATGTATAACATTGTGTATAATAACGCATCTTACCAAGAATAATCATAGGATATGAAGGCTTACCTGGATCGTTCTCCTCATCCACATGTTCTGAACCAGGGTCACTTGATGGAATTCAGGTGACATCTGCTCAGGTTTCATAAGCCTTGATATTTTCACTCACATTTCTGCAACCTTGGGAGGGATGACTGGAAGGCTGGCCTCAACTGGTCCTGTCAACCAGACATGTGCTAATGGCCACTGCAGCATGATGGTCTCAGGTTGATCAGGTTCCTTACCTGTGGCTCAGGAATCCCAAAAATAGTGATCCAAGAGACATGAAGTAGAAGATGCCAGTTTATCACCTTTTGAATTATAAACTAGGATTGTGAGTCTTGCTCCCTCTTCTATTGCTTACAGAAGTCACAGAGCTCACCTAGTTTCAAGTGGAGTGGACACTACTTTATCCTCTACAGGAGGTTCATCATCATGAGAAATATACTCAGCCAAGACCCAATTATCTCTAGTGATGGCACAAATTTACCACAAGCTGGGACTCAAGGAACATAGGCCTAATTGGACTTGGATTAATTACTGTGGTCAGTAATTTGTCTCCTCTGACACAGGTGCATGCAAGACAGCATCACCCAACCCCCCACAATGGTTCTCAGAGCCACTAAATGTACCAGGACCTGTGGGCTGAGCTGTGACCCCATCCAGATCACTTTGGGTGTGCATGCTTAAAAGGATTCTCACTGCCCATGTCTCACCCTAGCCTGGATTGTTTAATCACCACCAGGTGTGTGGGGAGTGGGTTCTGGATAGTTGTAGCATATATGATTTTGCATTTTCTTCCCTAACCCTTCAAGTTCTTTCCCTCACTCAAATAGCAACATCTCAAAATAGTTAAAGCTGCAAATCCCTGTGACTGGTGACTGATCAGTGGATCTTGCACTAGCATGTTAACTTGTTTCTCCAGAAGCCTGCCATGGCATCTGTCTTCCCAAAACTGTCTAATTACCTCCTATAATCACCCAATATCAATCAGCCTTTCCTGCCTTGCAGAACACATCTGTTCCTTTAGGATCTTTTTCCTGTCCTTTTGGTTTGTGAGCCATTCTCTTCATTCCTTAGAAAACAGCTCCCTTTCCCCTGCTGCACATTGACATGCCTCATTAAAAAAAAAAACCTCCTCTGGTGGTGAGTGCAGATGTCAAGACTGGGCTGTGCCATCTCTCCTCCTGCAATGAAGGATAAGGACTTGGCCAAGACTAGACTTGGAATCATTTCACCTTCCCACCACCAAAGATGAGGACCCCATGTAAGCCCCATAAATATATGCCCATTACTCACCAAGATAGACTGGAACAAGTTTTTCTTTGGTCTGCCATCCCTACCGGTTTGACAGGAAGAGGTACCTATATCCATTGCAAGGTGGCATATGGTTGAAGATTATCTGCCAGTCTTATCCAGGGCATGATCCCTACAGAAGGACAGGGGTTTTAAGAGAGATTTGTTAAGCCTCTCATTGTTTCTTTTCAGACAAAAGGCTGTTTCAGCATCATGACACCATGTTCTGCTACCATACAGGTGAGGCCATCACAAATTGTTACAAGGTATGGAGTGGGTTTTGATGACATGTTTCATGTCAATAGAAGAGACATATTTAACAGAAACCGAGTAAGTATAGGAGTCTGGGTTTTGGGAGTTGCCATCTAGAAGGGTGGCTATGATTTATAGTCATTAACCAATTACTCCAATTAGTCAAGGATATGGGAAAGATATTCCAAGGAAAACTTGAGCTACTGGAGGCTGGCACATATCTGCATACCCAACAGTCCATTTGGTTGTGTGCAGCTTCCATGGTGGGTGCCTAGTCAAGGAAGACTTTGGATGAGCTCATGTGAAGCAAGAAGATTAAGCTCAAGGATGTAAACATAAATGTTTACTAGGATCTCAGATAGGGAGATCTTTTTCAGTGAGCAAAATGACAGTTGAAGTTTTTTCCATAGGCCCTGAGACATGAGCTGCCAAGAGAAGAGCTCTAGGTTTGCAATACCATACATGTTGTCCCTCTATGGGAGCAGGCCATAATGCTAGTTATATTTATTTAGCTATTATTCACATTACCTTGGCAATTATTGCTTTACTTGGTATATTTTTCATACAGCATACTGAGTACTGCTGGTTTTTGTGAGAACAGAAATGTAGGCTCTAGTGTTTCACTAGTGTGGTGTATAGTGCCTTCCAGCACTGTGAAACAGAATCAGTTTGGAGGCAATGTATACTGAGATCTAGCAATATTGAGCTATTGCTGACTAGTAGAGTCATAGAAGTCTGAAACAGCAATGTGTTTCCCTTTATTTTAGGACCATGCCTAGGAGATGCAGCAGATACCTTTAGTGTTTTAGGGGTTGCAATGACCCTCTTAGCTAATAACTTAAAAGGAGTGACACCACACATGGTACTGGGGGCCTAGTTTAAATGCATAAGGGATTTTGACAACACAAATATCCTTAAGAGTTGACAATGATTAGAGAGTGATAAATAATCCATGTTATGTACTTTTAAGTATGATATGTATATAAAATATATAAAATGTATTCTATTTATATATGAACCCAAAAGGTATAGATGTGTGTCTCTGTTAGTGTGAATGTCTGAATGAGTAAATACAGCCTACAGTGAATTTGATCCCACTAGTGCTACCAGGCCTCAGCCAGCTTGTTAAATCAGCTGCCTCCAGGTGTCACCTGGAGACCAGGGCATTCAGTGCCATGAGAGAGACATTTTGGTCTTTTCCCTAATGTTAAAAAGTCAGTTTGCTATTATATCCACTACAAAAAGAATTGTCACAGAATTATATTTAAATATATACATTTATACATACTTACACACATACCTAACAAGAAATTAAAAGTCTCTCAAGTGGTTCTGTTTAACTCTTCTGGGTATTTTCTGTGCATGTAAATATGTGTGGATGAATCCTTTAGAAGAGACTTCTCATGGGAAAGAATACATCATGCAATATAAAACCCATAAAACACCAAGAGAGGGTCAAATGTATTTGTGGAGGTGTTTGCATTTTACTTTTCTGTTGTTCTTGATGAATCAATTCAATTAAAAACCCTCAAAATTGGCTTGCCTCGCTGTCCCTTTCATAGATGTGCCTCTTGAGGAAATACATATGAAAAAAATAAAATACAAATGATGGATGTAGAGTGATAGAATACCTGAAAGTAACTTATTTTTTCCCTGTTTCTAGGCTACAAAGGAAAGAATTATATGTAAATTAGAAGTAATGAGATGCAAACCTCTTTTGATGCCAAATTCCATTTCTTGTAGTCCAGAGCTTTCTGTTGAAGCAATAAAGTATGAAAAGCAGTTCCAACTAGTGGGCTGGACCTGTGCAAAAGCCCCTTGCTGTCCTCACTTAAATTTGCTTAATTTACATGTAAAATTCCCACCCAAGGGTGGAGTTATTCACCTCTTTTTTGATCATGCAATGTATGTGCAAGCATAATTTCCTGAACATACTAATTATACAATTATATAACTACATATGTATGTTCATCCATTTGCATAAAATCTAATGCATAATCAAAGCAAATTCTCACTAAGTTTAAATTATTTCAAACTGACAAGTTAAAAAAATGATTACTCCTTATGTAAACTACAGCTGAACTAAATGCCTGACAATAATTCAACCCTCAGTGTAATAAGGGATATTATTATGCTTATTAAGTAGGTTTAGCTCCAGCCAAAGGGAACTGCAAATAGCCTGTTACTAGGCAGAAGCCTGGATCTCAGAAATCAGGGTGGGACATCACTGGCTAATGGGAGCTGTTCTGTTTCCCAGCAGGTAAATAAAGGTGTAAGTGTCATACTAGAGTTCAATTTTGGCACTCCAAAGCTTAGGTTGAAAATTTGAAAATCACGGAGTCTCCCACCACCCACCTTACCCTAGGTTTAAAATTCTGGTCAAAATCCAGCCCTGACTTGCCACCATGAGTGCCCATTTTACAGACACACTCTGGCCATGAGTTCCTTCACCACACTTACAGGGGTGTCCCAAGACTGGATCCCCGACCACATGTGTCCATTTTTTCCTAATCTCAAACTGAGGATGGGGCTCTCCCACAACTCTGCAGGATCATCTGACCCTACATAGTTGCCCAGTCTCTACCTGGGAACCCCTCTGCCATCTATTCCAGCCCTGAACCCCACCCAGTGCAGACCCCTGGCCAAGACCCAATCCCAAGCCATGGTAAAAGGACCTGCCCTGATAGTCTGAGGTGGGGACTGAGCTTGAACATTCCAGGTCAGCCTCCAAAGCTGGCACCAGGCTAATTGGCCAGTAGAATGAGGGAGCCACCCAATACTAGACTGGGCCCAGTCTCCAGCAATGCAGGGATGGGCTCTTGGCAATCTTGGGTAGTCAGAGAGACAGCAGGTTGAGCCAATGGCTGCTTAGGCCAGTGGGTTGTTGGTGCCCAGACCAATAGAGAATGTGATTGGTCTGTTACTATGCAGAAACTGTAAGTAAGAAATAGTAACACATAGAAGAGAAGAGTTGGACAAATGGATTTCCTTCCAGTCTGCACAGGCAGGTAACAGTCCCCTTCTCCACCACAGCTTTGCTCTAGATGGGAAAGACAATATAGAGGCTGTGAACTTGTAGATGCAGGAATAAGTGAGGTGGGGGTGAGAAGCCCACTGAAAGTGGAGCCCCAAGGAAATCCTATAGACTGAGCCCACCTCCTGCTGCCCCTCTTAGTTCCAAAAACGCTTTTGGCCAGTCTCAATACACCCAGGTAGTAGTCGGCAGGATGCTTTTGAGGAGATCTGAGGCTGCCCAAGGCAAAAGCCTCAGATCCACGTAGGTCCTCAGCCAGTGAGCCCCCAGGAGACCTGAGAGAGGCAGGCCCCACCCAGGCACACAGAGCCCCACTCAGTTGTTCCCCCTGCCAAGCTCAGGGATGTCAAAGGGTGGCCAGGACCACCAGCTACTTGAGAACAGACTCTGACCTGAAAGGTGGAGACCAAAACTCTCACTAAAGAGAGGAAAAAAAGAACACATGGAGGCATCAGTAGCCCATAGGTCTCTGCAGAACAAAACCTAGAGCTGAAACTGTCTATCTCCACTGCTCTCACCACACCCCCACCCCAGTGCAGCAATTAACATCCTCATCCTAAAGAGTCCCTGTCAAGGTCTCCACCTGTTCTTCCTGTTATAACCTTTTACTCACATCACAGCAACTGTTCTCTTAAGTTAAAATTAAACTCTTTACTCTTGTGACAGCATTTACCACCCCCATCCCTCTGGACATCATTCATTCACTGCATATGGTCTTCTCAGACCTCTGGCTGGTCTTCAAACATAACCCTCTCTCACCCACTTCATAGCCATCACCTGTCCTGTGTCTTCATCTTGCACTGCTCATCCCCAGGTTCATGCACTGCCCAGGTGTCCCCTCTTTAGAGGGGATTCCCTGAACTCTCCTCCCAAGCCCCCCATTCCCACATCCATCACTCCTGCCTTTCCCTGTGCATTCTTTTCCTTTACTTTATTATCACTTGACATCCTCTGTGCTGTTAAATTTCCCTGTTCAGTATCTACCCCCTTCCAAATATCAGCTCCATGAGGACAACAACATTTGTCCTCACCTTTACCATTATATACCCAGATACAGCTCTATTGAAAGGAGAAATCATTTACCTTCTTATAATGATTGTTCTGTCTTTTGTCTTATTTCCCCACTCAACATCCTCAAAGTATCACTTCCTGCTTTCCTTCCACCATCACTAATAATCCCCAGGTAGTGCTCATTGTCTATAGAGGGAGAGCCATTTCTGACTGAAATTACAAATTCAGGGATGCCAGCTATTTCTGTAGAAGGTAAACCCTTGCTGCTCCCTCGGCTTTCCTGTGAGGTGTGTCAGATGGTGATGGAAAGGCATGAGGGGTGGGATCTGGAGATTTCTAAAAGTTGTCCAAAGAAGATTTCTTCATGTTCAGAAAACTCTCAGGGAAACACAGGGCAGAGAAAGAAAATCATCTGCATGTGAACTTGACAATTTTATTTTTTAACATTTTTAAATTTTAGAATATAAATATTAAATGATATAAAGTCTCTTTAAGAATACAGTTTATACCCCAAAATATTTATTTTTTAATGTATTAACTAATACATATTTAGTTAAAAAATAAAGTTGAATTTAGGAGTTATGACTATTAGGAATTCAACTCTGCTTAAAAAATATTGTTGCTGATGTTTACATTTAAATGTGTCTTACGGCTAAACAATATATACATATTTTTTAAATTAAAATACAATATTTATAAAACATTGATAGAACAATAAAGTAGAAATAGATCATCTAAGATCAGCTAAGATATAAATAAGCTATAAATAAAACAGAAAATACTGTTTTGGGATATGTAGTTATGTAGTTTGATTAAATTTCAATTTGAGTAAAGGTTTAAATAGTAGAACTTTCTTTGACTACTAGGAAATTATTCAAACTTTCTTTGAAAAGAAAGAAAGTCCCACATTTCCTTTTGTTTTTCCAGAAGTTGATAGTCTTGTCATCTAAAAGAAGGAATTGTGCATGCATCTGTCTAGGATGAGAAGATGGAGGAACTCCAATCAATGGAGAGGGCCTCATTGGATCCACTGACCTCCAGAACTTTCAGGGGAAGGCTGGGTATGTGAACATCACCTGGAGGCTCTGGAGACCTGAGTGGTGGGAAGGGGACAGCACTGCTTTAACTCCCAGACCCACTCCTGAGGGAAAGGTCATCAGAGGGTGGATGGCGGCCATACATTATGTTTGGAAAAGGCCTTGTACTGTGGTTGTTCTCATGACCTCTTAGAGAGGCTTCAGCATCTCCATTAACACCTCTACTAGTTTTGAGCCTTTGGATCTCTCTTCCTTTAGTTTATGAGCCAGAAACATCTCTTTCAATCTCTTTGTGTTTCTATATGTAACACAGAAACAAGGTTACAAGGCTGTGTATTGTTAAAGTCTCTTTCTCTAGTCTGGCATCTAAGGATGGCTCAGCCTCTGTCAAACTCTGTGAGCAAACTAATCCTGTCAAAGAGCTGGCATTACACTTCAATCAGTGCAGCCAGTATCAGCAGGCTCCTTTTCTTGTCTTATATAAATCTGGCTACTTCTAACAGACTGGACAAGTCTAAACAAAACAATAAGGGACCCACCAGTAAGTTGATGAAAGGTGGAGGCCATAGAATGTGAGGCCAAGACTTATGTCCTTTGGCACCAGCTCCATCACAGCCTCTTGCAGATTTTCAGTGATCATCCCAATGTCAAACATGAGGTCCACAGCCTCTCCATAGCACTGTAGCCACCCACAGGGCTCTGCCCAGTAACCACAACAAACCACAGAGAACTCCCCCGGGATTCCACCTGGAAAACACAGGAACTGGCAGCTTGGTCAGGTCATTAGTCAGAGGATCTAGGGGAATGTGGAGGAGGGGAGATTTGGAAAATAAAACTTCCTTGTCTCCATTACATTCTACTGATAATTCGTCTCTCTTTTCAGTTTTTGTAAGTGATGTAAAATTAAAATGCAGTGAAATGTGCCAATCTTAACTGAATGACTGTCAATTTTTAAAATTTTCACTCCCTCATCCTCCACAATATCGAAAAACCCTATCAAGATAGGAATCATTAATTTCCATTAATCTAGAAAAAAATCTCCTGTACCTTCAATCAATACTGAAACCCCTCCATACACATGCAGCCTCTCTTCTGATTTCTATCACATCATTTTTGCCACTTTTTGTAACTCCTAAAAATGAAATATATCAGAATACATTCTTTGGTGCATGTGTCATTAGCTCAAAATAATATTTTGAAAGTTGTTATTGCTGCTGTGTGGATCAGCATTTTTCACTGCTTTTATCATTGAGTTCTTTGGCATTGATAAGTTACAAAATGGTTATTTATTGTCCTCATGGTGGATATTTCTGTTGTTTCAAATTTGGAGCCTTAAGAATACAGATATGGGAGAGGCAAGTTGGCATCAGTTTAAGAGGGCACTCGCTGATTCACTCTCTGAGGATGGCAGATTGAGGATAGGGTCCTGCCCAGGGGTCTGTGCTGGGGGCACATGGAGCAAGAACCTGCGGACATCAGTCTGGAGGGAGCTGGATGGCACAAGCATGTGAATATTGACATTTCCTTCCTGACCCAACAGGGTTCACCTTGGCATTTCCTTTACTTTAGCAGACCCAAGAGTAGAGAAGGTGGATGTGGATTGGAAGCAGACCCGAGTCTGTACCTGGGACCAAGGTGAGTCATGGTAAAAGCAGCTCCCTCAGCAGAGTCAACCTTGAATGCAAGGGAACTAGGGGCCAATAGAAGGAGCAGGAGCATGTTAGTTTCCTCTTTGTGCCCAGACTCCTGTGTCTGCATCAGACCCTGGATCCAGGCTTTTATCTCTGCCACCACCTGGCAAATCCCTGCCTGAGGGTCAGGATACATCACAATAGGACATCTGTGACTTTACCTAGTCCCCAAACCATGTGACTCCCCAGCCTGATTCCTTGCCTGGATGTCCTTGCCTGGCAAGGGTACTCCCCGCTCCATCTCAGTGACACTTAGCCCTGTCTGGTAAGGAGAAATCCACAGTTTGTAGATGAATTTATTTAGCTTCAGCCTTGCACGTTCTTTAGGAACCAGAGCATATTTCTAACCCAGTGTTTGTATCACAGGATGCAGGGATCAGGAATGGTCTCTTAAGCCCATCAGGGGACTGCTTAAACACAGGAGTTGTAACCCCTCCCCTCCTCCACTGCTTGTATTCCACCCCTATGAAGCCATGTCCCATGTCCATAGACTGTGGTTTCCATGAGGGCAGTAAATACACCTCTATAAAGCCTTTTTTCTTTTCTTTTTTTTTTCCATAAGCATGACAAACATTTCTTCCTGTTTGTCTTTATTTAATAAAATGAGGTATTCCTGGGTCAAGGTCTAGAAAAAGATAAGAATCCAGAAATATGAATCAGTATTCAGGGTTGCTTATGTCCTTTGTTTGGCTAGTTGAAAAGAATGAAAGAAGCTGATAATTGCATTTGACCACACTAAGTACTGACACACAGGCCAAAGTCCAAGGTCAGCAAGAGTAGAATTTGGCAATAGATACAGATTTTTTTGGGACCCTGATAGACTGCTTTTTGGGTATAAGTGGAAAACAAAAGTAAAATAGTACTTAAAAACTCACATCTTCAAATTAGATGAACTTTATCTTGGATTGATGATGTCCACAGGGTCTGGAAGAAGCAAAATGAAGTTCCCTCTGAAGGAGACTAGCACCATTCTAAGCCTCACATCATTACTACAGTTTTGAAATATAATGTCAAACACATAAAAAATGGCCAGGTAAAAAATGAAACAAGATAATATGAGTGAGAGTCAACAAAATCACACCTTAGGAACTCCAGATGCTGGCATATTAGATGGGTAATGTAAAGTAACTATACTTATTATCTTCGAAATCATAAAAGATAAACTTAAAAATTTTGGTAGTATACTAGAAAGTTTAAAAAGTGACAGATATATATATATATAGAGAGAGAGAGATAGACAGATATAGATATACACATACATACATATATATATGTGTGTATATATATATATAAAATACTAAAAATACAATTAATAATGAACTCAATGAACTAGAAAAAAAATTAAAATTTAAATATTTCAAAAGAGAAAATGATGAACTAGAAGAATAAGCCTTGAAATATGTAAAAATTGAAATTGTAGAAAAATAATAGAAAATATAGAAGAGAGTGTAATAATGATAGAATAGAGAATATAATGAGGTTACAAGATATATTTAGGTAGGGTGCTAGAAGGAGACTAAACATAGAATAGGGGAGAAACTACATTTTCAGAGATAATTTTTATCCATTGTTTAAAATTGATGAGACATTGATTCATAGACTCAAGAAGCCCAGAAAAACCCAAAAGAAAGAATCAAAATAAATGCAGACCTAGGCATATAACTGTAAACTTGAAAGAAAATCTTAAAGATAGCTAGAAAATAAGAATTTAACCAGGAAAGGGGCAATAAATGAAAAAGCAAACTAACAACACTAACAATGGAAGACAGAAGACAATTAATGGCATCGGATCTTTATATTACTATCATAAAGTAACTGCCAAAGTAGACTTATACTTTGAAAAAAATGTCCTTCATGATGAGGTAAATAAACAGTTTTCCAGACAAGTAAAAACTGAGAAAGTCTGCCAGCAGCAACTAATTTTAAAAGAAATGAAAGGATAGGCTTCAGGCAGAAAGAAAATAATCCCAGATGGAGGGTTCAAGATTTCAGGATGGATTGAAGAACAATAACTGTTAATTTAAATCAATGAATATTGAATGGATAAAGTATTAATTATGTTATCTGTGGGTTAGAACATCCATAAAGTATTAAAACACATGATAATACATTTCATAAGATGGATAAATGGATCTAAAGCATTTTAAAATACATTATTTGTTATATCAATAAAGAATAATTAATGTCAGATTTGATAAGGTAAGCAAAAATGTAATTTCTGAGTTAATATCTAAATGAATATTAAGAGAATGCATCTCATCCAAACAAATAGAAGAGAAAAATTGAACAAAAGAAAGCAATCAGGAGGAAAAAAAGAACATAGATCAGAACACAAATAGCACAGGAAAAGAGGGCAGAATTAAATAAGTATTTATAGTGAATTTTATGAATTATATTTAATAAATTATATTTAATATTTATAATTAATGGGTATAAATATTCCTCTTAAAAATCAAAATTGTCATGTAGATTTAAAAACAAATATATCTATATAGATGCATGACATACAGCAAAGTTTAAAAGGTGGAAAACAATATACCATGTAAAACTAAAAATAATTTCACTTTGACAATTTCAAATAAAAGATAAGCTAAGGAAAATACTAGAAATTTACTGCCCTTTCATAATGATAAAGAGGTTTGAATTCCCAGGAAAACACAGCATTTATTTTTTTAAAACATAGCATTTTTTAATGAAATTGTGAGTTAAAACAATCATGCATACCATATATGATTCCCATACATCACCCTACCACCAAAACCTTACATTATTGTGACACATTTGTTACAAATGCTGAAAGAATATCATCATAATAGTACTGCTACTGATTTCTCTTCAGAAACCATGGAAGCGAGAAGACAGTGGTATGATACAATTAGGAAACTGAAAGAGAAAAACTGCCAGCCAAGAATTCTTTATCCGGCAAAACTGTCCTTCAAATATGAAGGTGAGTATAAAGTATTCACAAACAAACAGAAACTAAGAGATTTGCAAAAAAGAATCCACCTTTGCAGGAAA
>JAQZBX010097756.1:0-11657 GCA_029593785.1 Cabassous unicinctus | reverse complement strand
AAAAAAAAAAGAAAAAAGAAAAGACATTAGCCAAATTCCAGGGAGTTCTGCAAGACTGAGGGGAGGAAAGGTCAGACCAGATTATGTTGTTTATAGAAGTGTATCTCCTAACGACAGGAAAACAGTGCCAGGCATTATTTTATTTATGGAATTTAAATCAAATCACCAAGATGCAAAATCCCAATAGAAGGAAGTACAGCAGATAATTGGCTAATCAGAGCTGTCTTCTGATCCTATTTGATGCTGGGGTTTTAAAAAAAAAAAAAAAAAAAAAAAGCTATGTGTTGTCATTGTTATTGTTTTAACCCAGGACCTCATACATGGGAAGCAGGCGCTTGGCTGCTGAGCTATATCTGCTCCCTGAAAAGCTATGTTTTGTAATCAATTTCCAATCTAAACACATTGTATTAGTCAGCCAAAGGGGTACTGATGCAAAATACCAGAAATTGGTTGGTTTTTATAAAGGGTATTTATTTGGGGTTGATGCTTACAGTTACCAGGCCATAAAGCGCAAGTTACTTCCCTCACCAAAGTCCACTGCCACGTGTTGGGTCAAGATGGCTCCTGACATCTGCAAGGGTTCAGGCTTCCTGGGTTCCTCTCTTGCCGGGGCTTGCCTCTCTTCGGGCTCAGCTGCTCTGCTAGCTTCACAAGGCCAGCTGTAAACCATCAGGTGAACAGCTCTGTCTCTCTCCCTGGGGCTTGATTCTCTCCAGGCTCAGCTGCTCTGCACTCTCCCATGTGTTTACTTCCCAGGCTCCAGCTCAAAACTCCAACTAACTACTGTGCCTTGTTGTTTTCTCTGTGAGTCCCCACCCACCAAGGGGGCAGTGATACAATGTCCTACTGACAACATGGCCCAATCAAAGCCTTAACCATTTATTTAATCAAGTAAAAGTGAAACCTCTGAATCCATTATAATCTAATATGCCCAGAGGGACAGACCAGTTTACAAACATAATCCAATATATATTTTTGGAATTCATAAACAATATCAAATTGCTACACACATAAATGATTTTCTCCTCCAGAAACACCCCCAGCTTAATTGGTGCTGAAAACTCTGCCTTTATGGGAGAGGAACAGAGCTAAAGGCCAGTGGATGTAGCTGGGGTAAAAGGTGGAGGACAGTACAGGAGACATAAATGGAGGGATGTCAAGGAGAGACTAAGAGGTGCTTAGAGGAAAAGAAGGGCTTCCTGGAGAAAGTGTCCATGTGGCCTGCTTGGGAAACTCCACCTATGGGTCCCCTGGGTGGGTCCTAGGAATAATAATAGCTACCATTTATTGGGCCATTATTATATGCCAAATATTGTGGTAAGCACTTGTGTTAGTCAGCCAAAGGGGTGTGTATGCAAAGTACCAGAAATCTATTGGCTTTTATAAAGGGTATTTACTTGGGGTAAAAGCTTACAGTTACAAGGCCATAAAGAGTCCAACTCAAGGTTGCTTTCTCACCAAACCCAGATGCCATGTGTTGAAGAAAGATGGTAGATGATCTCCGCCGGTCTCTCCTTCCTGGGCTTCCTCTTCCTCTTAAGGCTCCGTGGGTCCAGCTTCTCCCGATCTCAGCTGTAGGCTGGCATAGGGCTTGTCTCTCAGCCCTTCCTCTTTCTCAGCTGCAAACTATCAGGCAAATGGCTCATCTCTCCCCAAGGCCCCAGGATAAAAAATGACAGAGCTCTCTCTCTTCCCATGTGTCTTCTTGAGTGAGTGTCCATTTATATCAACCCACCAAGGGGCGGAGACTCAACCTGAGTCCCACCTTAGTCATATAGCCCAATCAGAAGCCCTAAATTGATTTTTATCAAGTAAACTTAATCAGAGGCCCCTCACTGATTTTATTTTATTTTTTATTTATTTTTTATTTATTTTATTTATCCCCCCCTTGCTGCTTGTGCTGCTGTGTCCATTCGCTGCGTGTCTTCTCTGTGTCTGCTTATCTCCCCCTTGCTGTGAGGTCTTGCCGCATCAGCCCACGGCGCCGGGCGAGCCGGCCTGCCTTCACAAGGAGGCGCTGGGAAGCGAACCCGGGGCCTCTCATATGGTAAACGGGTGCTCTATCCATTGCGCCACACCCGCTTCCTGCCGACCCCTCACTGATTTTAATACAATCAAAGGATATCACATCCAGAGGAATAGTTTACAAACATAATCTTTCTCTTTTGGTGATTCATAAACTAATCCCATACTGTCACAGCACTGTTCATGCATTATCTCATTTTAATTTTGAGAACAACCTTCCAAGGTGAGAACTTGTCCTCCTGTTTACAGATGAGAAAACTAAAGAACAGAAAGTTGTGGTGATTTGCTCATGGCCATACAGCTAAGGAGCGAGTACAAAAGCCAGAATTTGAATCCCTGTGGATTTGCTTTGACTCAAAGCTTCGGATTTGAGTCCTTAACTTTTCTCACAAAACCACTTTGTGGTAGCCATTATTTCCTGCATTCTACAGATGAGGAGACCCAGTGATGACCCAACTTGCCCAAATGACACTGATAATGCCACAGCCAAAGGAGACACCAGGTTTGTCTGACTCCAAAATCTATTCAGCCTCTGAGGCACAGGAAGAGCAGAGCCACCAGGCTGGAATGCCAGGAAGTTGCCCCAGGCCAGCCTGAACCTGTCCTAGGGCACCTGTGCCCTGTCTCCCACCCACTACCAACTTTCCCACCTGGGCTCCTCCCAAGAATCTACTTTTCGTCACCTGTCCCCCAGTGTGGCTCATGGGCTGAACAGGGACTGGGGCTTGGCAAGAGGGCCTAAGATCCCCTTCCCCCTAGAACAAATGCATCCAGGGCACCACACCTCCCACACAACGACTGGCAAGCGCTTGTATCAGGAACCAGCCAAATTGGGTTCAAATCCAGGCCTACGACTTGGCCAATTATAGCAGTTCCCTTTTTAAAAACTCTATTCTGGGACAGGCATTTCACTAGAGGTTTCCTCCGTAGTCTTGCATTTAATCCCAATGATTGGCCCTATTTTACAAGAGAGGAGCCTGAGGCTCCCCGAGGTGAAGAGACAAACACAAGAACAGCAAATCAGAAAGAGACTGGGATTTGAACCCACCAAGGCCTCAGATCCTGCTGTTGCCTAGGAGCTGAGGAAGAAGGAGTATTGGGGCGGAGCAACGAGTGGAAAAAGAGAGGAGGAGCTCCCAGCAGTGAGAGCCGACGACAGCAGGTGATTTGTTTCTGCAGCGCTCATTCTCTCAGCATCTTTCCTGGATTTTTTTTTCCCCCTGCTGAGCGGCTGAAAAGGGTGGGGCCGCTTCCCTGCAGCAGAGGCGGCGGCGGCAGCGGCTCGCAGCATCACTGAGGGCAGCAGCGGCAGCAGCAATGCTGGGTCTCCGCTGGAGGTGACCGCCTCCGAGCCCTGCTAGGTGGCCGGCTGCTCCCGGCCGCCAGCGGGAAGGAGAACAGAGTCCAGCCCGCGGGTCCTGTGGCCACACCGCCCGACCCCTCCTCTGCGCCATGGCTTAGGCCATCAGCCACCTCGCCTCGCGTCGCCTCTCTCCGCCGGGGTCTGCGCTCCGCCGCAGCCGCAGGGAGGGGCGCGTCCCAGACGCCCTAGCCGGGTTCTCTCGAGGACGCGGTGCCTCCAGCCCTTCGCTCCCCCAGCAGACTGCGCTCCCGAGACCTTTGCAGGGGGCTCCCGGAGGCGCTGGTAATCGAGGGACTTTACAGACTATCTCCGCGACAGCTTTGCCGGCCGGACCTTGGAGGTTAAGCCCTCTCCCCGGGTACTCTCTGAGGGAGGAGAACAAGGTAGCTCAGGCTGACCAGGGGAAAAAACGGTGTAGACCAGATTGGATGGTCGGGAGCTAGGGGGCTGAAGGAAGATTAAAAGACTTTGCTTTAGAACCTCAGAAAGAAAGAGGGAGAGCCAGCTTTGCAGCCAGCATCATGGCGTGGCCGTGCATCACTCGGGCCTGCTGCATCGCCCGCTTCTGGAATCAGCTGGACAAGGCGGACATCGCCGTGCCGCTGGTTTTCACCAAGTACTCGGAGGCCACCGAGCACCCGGGCGCCCCGCCGCAGCCGCCACCATCGCAACCGCAGCAGGCGCAGCCGGCGCACGCGCCCCCCTCGGCGCGCGCGGGCGCCATAGAGACGCAGCCGGCGCAGGGTGAGTTGGATGCAGTTGCCCGGGCAACAGGGCCGGCTCCCGGGCCTGGTAGCGAACGACGGGCCGCCGCGGCCCCAGGCCGGAGCGGCCCCAGCTTGGTTCCCGGCTCTGGCGCGGGCCCCGCGGACTCGGTGATGCGCCAGGACTACCGCGCCTGGAAGGTGCAGCGGCCCGAGCCGAGCTGCCGGCCGCGCAGCGAGTACCAGCCTTCGGACGCGCCCTTCGAGCGCGAGACCCAGTACCAGAAGGACTTCCGCGCCTGGCCGCTGCCGCGCCGCGGGGACCACCCGTGGATCCCCAAGCCGGTGCAGATCCCCGCGTCCTCCCAGGCTCCGACACCCATTCTCGGGGCGCCCAAGCGCCGCCCGCAGAGCCAAGAGGGCTGGCCGGTGCAGGCCGCCGCTGAGGCCTCAGAGCAGGAGGCGGCCCTTATAGGAGCAGGTGTCCTCGCAGCTGGAAAGGAGTCCGGGGCGGACGAGCGCGACACACGCAAGAAGGCCGGGCCCACCTGGATGGTGCGTCGCGCCGAGGGGCAGGGGGCACCCATCGTCGGGGCGCCCAAGAGCCTCCCGCAGAGCCAAGAGAGTTGGCCGGTGCAGGCCGCCGCTGAGGCCTCAGAGCAGGAGGCGGCCCCTAGGGGAGCAGGTGTCCTCGCAGCTGGAAAGGAGTCCGGGGCAGACGAGCGCGACACACGCAAGAAGGCCGGGCCCACCTGGATGGTGCGTCGTGCCGAAGGGCAGGGTGCACCCATTCTCGGGACGCCCCAGAGCCGCCCGCAAGGCCAAGAGAGTTGGACGGTGCAGGCCGCCACTGAGGCCTCGGAGCAGGAGGCGGCCCCTGGCGGAGTGGGTGTCCCTGCGGCCGGGAAGGCTTCCGGTGCAGAAGAGCGCGACACACGCAAGAAGGCCGGGGCAGCCTGGATGGTGCGTCGCGTGGAGGGGCAGGTGCTGGAGCAGACGCCGCTGCCCGCGGCCCAGGTCCCGGCCCAGGCTGCAGGTCCTGAAGGTGGCAAGGGGCGGGCGGTGGCGGATGCCCTTAACAGACAAATTCGCGAGGAGGTGGCGAGTGCGACTGGCAGCTCCTACAGGTGAGACGCGGACCGCAGCACACACAGCGTGGCTGGTCACTCTTGCTCTCTCCCAACGACCGCCCAGGGCTCATTCACCCCATCGCAGGCCTACATTCAGCCTCCGCACCCATCTCAGATCACACCCTCTCTCCATCCCCACCCCAGGCATCCTCCCACTGCAGGCTTCTCTTCAGCCCTTTCTATGTGACAGCTTCTAGTATTATCCTTCCCAGCCTGCCCAGGTCTTTCACTTAACCACTTTAAGCCACCTTTTCGCCATCCCTGCCTCACCTTAGATCCCTGCTTGCCCAGCCTTTTCCAATTTCTTCACAGGCTGCGCTTCCATCCCGCCCCACCCAGCTCACCTGCTGCATTAGCCTGGATGCTGCTGCACCTTGCTGGCTCAGCTGCTGCTGACCCACCTTGGTGCCTTCCCACAGGGTCCCCATCCTCCCAGAAGAATTCTTTCCTGGTGATTTTTCCCCCTCTTCCCTAGTCCAGCTCACTGGGCCCTTCATCCTTCCCTCCCATCTCTCAGCACCACACCCTTTACCAGATTTCCTGCAGGGTCCTCACAGATCCCCCTCCTTCTTCTGCCACTAGGGCTTTGAAGTGATTCTTTCTGCATCTTACAAATAGCTGTAACACATTGGACCTTTCTGGGCCTCAGGTTTTCATCTGTAAGATGCAGTTGGTAATATGTATCTCTTAGGATTACTCACTTTACTGATTTAACATTAAATATTCAACATATTTTTGAGCACCTACTATATGCCAAGCACTATGCTAGACATTGTGAAGATTAAATTACATTGATTTAGGAGGAGAGTTTGTGCCTGGTTGGTTCTGCTTGACCTTCTACATGATGCCTTATTCTAATTTTCACTTCCTAGATACCTCCAGCCTTCTCCCCTATTGATGCATCTCCTTTCTCTTCATGTTCTCTAGATGCATTCTCATTCTCCTACCATCAAAAACCCTTTCTTTAGTACATTCAGATTCCTCGTAAATGGATGCCTTTAAGCATGAAACATCTCCTCTCTCTCTCTTTCTCTCCCTCTGTCTCTCTCTCTCTCTTTCTCTCCAACCTTCTAGAATTCTCCTGCTGCAACCTCAGCCCTTCTAGCCTGCTTTTTCATCCTTCTTCCAACCAATGTGGATTTCTGAATATGTAGCATTCTATCCTTCCCTTATGTTTCAATCCAAATCAGTTACTAACAGATCACAGTTGACTCTGAACATGTGAAACTGTGAGTTTGGGGTCTCTGAGGAGGCAGAGAAACATGATGTGTTATTGAGATAGAGGCATTCAAAATGAGGTTTATGGAGTCCCTTGTCATTGCCACAGTCAGTTGTTTCCTTCCTGCAGGAGGGTGTGGCGGGAAGCACTGCAGAGAGAGAGCCCTTTGCCAAGATCTTATATGTAGTCTGTCATACTGATGTCATTTCCAGTGAACATGACAAACATTCCCTCATATGCTGAAGAAAGACTAGCATACACAGATATCCTCATTTGTTAAGACAAAATCTACCCACCCTCTCCCTGGTTTTGACCCTGGAAAGCATTTCCTAGTGAGAAGAGGCAGCTTATCAATTGGTCCCTATTCTATCTTCCTGAATTCCACCTCCCACTTGGTTTATTCTATCACAGCCACACTGGTCTCCCAGGAGTATACCACTTTCTTTTAAAGCTCCAGGTCAAGCAAGAATATATATTCCTTTCCTTGGCTCATAGCCATGAGGAAGTGGTGGAGTTTTTTGTTTTTGTTTTTGTTTTTACAATATATATTGTTATCAATGAAGTATCAAAAAGATAAAAAAGTGGGGGGAGACATAGAAAAGCAAAGCCAAGATGCAGTTTATTCATTCTGTAATGGCTTTTTGGTTTACAGGGACCTACTTCATTCCTTGAGAATCCTAAGGCTTTTCCGACATTACAGATTCCTGGCCTGGCCTCTTCCTCTTCCTACTTCCATTCTATCTTCCTGTGGCAGGTTGTAGCCTACCACCTGCAGGCAGGAGCTACCTCTCCTCACCTCCATATAGCCAGTGCCAAACAAGGGAGACCAGAGATTCTCAAGCCACCTTGAATGGTCCTACTCGGTTTATGTTTCCAAATTGGCAGCACTAGCTTTGTCCATGGATGATTGTCCAGGCAATCAGGGAACAACCGCACCCTTCTGATGCAACCCATTCCAAATATTTGGGGTTGTACCTTTGTTCTGTGTAGTTTCTTCCCCCAAAACAACACGTTAACTGTGCAGTAAGCATGCCAGCGAGAATTACACACATACTGGGAGTGATTGGATGGGGGGGTGGTGGAGGGATGAGGGATGCTATGTTCCCTCGGCTGGTGAGAATGATTATTTTTCGTGGCCATTAGAATTCCATCAACCAGTCAAGAAAAATCTCTGAACGCCTCAAAAAAATTTTTTTTTTAATTTGGGGTCTTCTGTAAAATTTAATTATACATATGACTTGGGGGCCAGGCATGCCATTTTGCTGTATAATCAGGAGGGCTTTGAAACATTAAAAGAATGAGTGTTGTCAAGAGGCATCAATTTCTTTAATGGACAAAGTGCATGACAAATTTCATGTGAAATTTCACATTATTTTTTGTTCCAGAAGAAAAATTAACTGATAGCAGGAAAATGCACTCTGGGTGAAATTAGGTATGAAGAAATCAGATATTTTATAAATTAAATATACTACAAAAGAAACAATGCTTGGAAATTATAGGCTTATCTGGAACATTGATTTCTATTCCCTATTGTCACATCCTTTCCCTCGCTATGATTCTGGATATTTCCTTAATTTGAGTATGATTCATGTCTTCTGTAGATGAGCCTTACACACCAAGTTGGGCTCATTTCAATGATAATTTGATTTACAAACCCTTCCCTTATTCCACTCTACATAAATGATGGTACATTTATACCACAGTGATGGGTCCATCTCATGGGCTTTACAAATGACATCTGTCACATAACATTAATTTGAGCTGTTCGCTTAAATAGAGGAAGGACAAACATATTAGTATATAATGTAAAATATACATTCAGTATCCAGAATCTTATATATGCTAATTTGTTTTCTCCTACAATGTACAGTTGGTAGATAACATTAAATGTCCTTTGACGCTATGATTTTGAGGAACCTTCCCTATTCAACAGTTCATCTAATTTGTTACCCATCCACATTAGCCTGGGATATTTGCATTCAATTGACATCAGGGATATACTTTGGAATTATTCAGGCTCATAAGGTTGATTAATTTTTAATACATTAATTTTACATAGATGATATAAAATTGAAAAGCATGTCTTTGATACTTTTTTTTTTTTATGTTAAAGATGGCTTTAAATGGACAGCCATTTGCAACTTTAGACCTGGCATTTCCAATTAGAAAAGAGATCAGTCACAAGGAGAGGATTAAAATTCCCCTCCCAGTCAACCCCATTGCCCTGGCCATCAGTTAATAGGGATAGATGGGGTAGCAGGTGCTCCTCATAGAAATGCTAATGATAAACTTTTCCTGGAAGAAATCAGCTGAGGCACCAGGAGGTAGAGTTAATAAACCAGAGGCAAAATACTTGAAAAATGAGAGCAGTGACAAGGAAATCAAAGAGAAGGAGCCTTTAATATCTGCCCCACGGTTTTTCACAGGGGTTAGAGAAAGGCTCATCTGACATTGCTTATGCTATGCAGAACTGCCCCCTCCATTCCCTGAATTTCTTCTCTGGTAAGTGCCATCAATACCTCAAGACCACTGTTGGCTACTGGATCTTCAGTGATTCCTTCAGAGGTTCTGCCATTCAAAATTAATTTTCCTTCTATTCCTCCCTTTACATTGGTCCTCTCATCATTGACTGCTTGATTATAAAATACTTTTGTCCATATTTTAGTTTCCTAGGCTGCTGTAACAAATGACCACAAACTGGCTCTCTTAAAACAACAGAAGTATATTCTCTCACAGTTTTAGAGGCTAGAAGTCCAAAATCATGGTGTCGGCAGGGTTGGCGCCTTCTGGGGCCTCCGAGGGAGAACCTCTCTCCCTCTCTCCCACGTCTGGTGTTTCTTGGCTTGCAGCTGCAGCACCCCAGTTTCTGCCTCCATCTTCACAGCCTTCTTCCTTATGTGTCTGTGTCTCCAATTCTCCCCGCTCCTTATAAGGACACCAGTCATAGGACAGATAATCCAGTTGGCCTCATTACTTCTGCAAAGACCCTATTTCCAAATAAGGTGGTCATATTGACAGGTTAGGATTTGAAAATATCTTTTTGGGGGGCCACAGTTCAACCCACTGGAGTCCATGGCTGCCTCCCCCATGTACTCAACAAACACTTGAAGAGCAGAGGCTCTATTTTGTTCATTTCTGTACCTCTCACAGCCAACAGTGTACATAGGTGCCACATAGGTTTGTTGAATCCAGTGGAATTTTTAGGATTTGGTGAAACTTTTAGGCACGTACCTATTTAATTTCATTCCATTTCCTTTAGTTGAATTTATTTCAGAAAATGACCACAGAGCCCTTCTAATATACTAGACAGGATTCTAGGGAGACCAAATAAGTAAGGTATAACCCTTATGTAAGGAAATTGTGTCTTCCTTAATCAAAATAAAGCCCAAATCCTCAAGGGCAGCACTAGAAGTAAATGTTCAAGTGGGGAAGGGTAGCGAAACTTGCAGACCTGACTCTAGCTGCACCTTCACCTAGAGCAGTAGTCCTCAACCTCGCTGCACAGTGGACTCACAGGAGAGCTTCAAAAATGCGATGCCTAGATTACTACCCAGAAAATCTGATTTAATTGGTCTGGGGTGTGGTCTGGGCAACTGGATGTTTAAAAACTGTCCCAGGTGATTCTTATGTGCAACTCTGGTTAAGACCTACTTCCCTAACCTAAATGTTCTTAAATTTGGGGGCACAAAAAGAATCACCTGGAGATCTTCGAAAATGCAGATTCTTGGCCCACATCTTCAGACACGCAGATTCTCTAAGTTTAAAATGGAACCTAAAAAAACCTACATTTTTTTTTTTTAGGAGGTACCGGGGATTGAACCCAGGACCTCATACATGGGAAGCAGGTGCTCAACCACTTAAGCTAAATCTGCTCCCCAAGAATCTACGTTTTAATAAGTGCTCCATGTAGTTTTGATGCAGGTAAACTTCAGGCTGTACTTGGAGCAACACCTCTCAGAGAGATTTACCATTTTAAAATGTTGAATTTTCCCATCTACAATACAAACATGGTACAGCTTGTCACTTATTTCAATCTTTTATGTCCTTCACTTATGTTTTGTTCCTCCATAGAAGTCTTTTATATCTCTTATAGTTTTCCAGTTTTGTTTTCTATATTTAAGTCATTAATAATCTAACTGGATTTTATCTTTATGGTGTGGAATGCAGTAAGGATCTAATTTTCTTTTTCCTCTTAAGGAAAGCCATTTATCTCAATACCCCTTTAGAAAAGTTCAGCTTTTCCTTACTAATCTTCAACATCTCCTTTACATATAAAGTTCTCATCTATGCTTGGGTATATGTCTGGGCTTTCTCTTCTATTCCATAAGACTGAGCTAATGCCACACTATCTACTTTTCTTTTTTCTAAAATATCTTATAATTATTGTTCTATTGTGAAGAGTATGTTTTATCACATTTTGTCATTTGTTATTGCTGATATACATTAATTTTTAAAAACTTTTTATTTTGAAATATTACAGACTTACAGGAAAGTTGCAAAAAAAATAATACAAAAATAAATACAGATAACTTCAATATACCCCTAGCCACATACCCAGATTTACCAACTTTTAACATTTTTCCACATTTGTTATATCATTCTATTTATCTATTTTTCTATCTATCAATTTTCTAAACATTTGAGAGTGGGTTGCATACGTAATGCTCCTTTACCACTTAATACTTCCACGTATATAAAAACAAGGATATTCACTTATGTAATTACATTAAGTACAATTATCAAGTTCAAGAAATTTAACATTGATATAAAGCATACAGTCTATGTTACAGTTTTTTCAGTTGTCCCAATAATGTTCTTTTGGGCATTTTCTCCATTATTAGGTCCAGTTCAGGATCATGTATTACATTTAATTGTTATTATCTCTTTAATCTCTATTTTTAAATTGTATTAACATATATATATATATACAACATAAAATTTTCCATCTCAACCATTCCCAAACATAAAGTTCAATGGCATTAATTACATTCACGATCCATTACCAAAACTTTTCCATCACCCTGTACCCTTTATGCATTAACTCCCCATTCTCCTTCTCCCACACCCCTGGTAACCTATATTCTACTCTCTGTCTTTATGAAGTTGCATATTCTAATTCTTTCTTTCTTTTTTTTTTAAAGATTTATTTATTTATTTATTTATCCCCGCCTTGCTGCTTGTGCTTGCTGTGTCCATTCGCTGTGTGTCTTCTCCGT
>JAQZBX010097755.1:0-11654 GCA_029593785.1 Cabassous unicinctus | reverse complement strand
TCTCTATGTCTCCTTGTCTTCTTTTCAGAAGCACTGGGACCTGAACCTGGGAACTCCCATGTGGGAGGGAGGTGCCCAATCGCTTGAGCCACATCTGCTCCCCTCTTGTTTTGTTCTTTGTTGTTTCTCCTCATTGTGTCTCCTAGTTGCATCATCTTGTTGCATCAGTTCGCCATGCCAGCCCTTCATGTCAGCTTGCTCTCTTGCTCATAGTCTTTAGGAGGCATGAGGAACCAAACCTGGGACCTCCTATGTGGTAGGCAGGTGCCCAATGGCTTGAGCCACATCCACTTCCCTGTTTGTTTTCAGTGGTCTTCCAAAAGGAGCGCAGAGTCATGGGGCCTAGGAGATGAAGGCTGGCCAAAGAAGTGGGGTCAGATGACCTCTCTTCTGCTTCCCTTTTCTCCTGTGGGGGAATGGGTCACAGGGAACCATGAAGCATCCTCTGGGAGCAGACAGCAGCTCCTCACCATTTCTCTGTCCCATAACCCCACCTTTGCCTCTAACCCCACTGAGATATCTGCTGGCAGGTCTGACTACAAAATATGCCAGGGCTGACTCTGAGTGGAGGGAAGGAATGACTTGGTAAAGTAAGTTCACCTTGGCCACAGGAAAAATATGGTTTTATGCTATATGTGTTCACTCAATGTCAGACAGAGATGATTCTCATCTGTATCTCCCTTCCTCTTTCCTTCAAGATGGAGGTCATAATCCCCATGGGCAGCAGAGGGTTAACTTCTCCCTTGGGCCATTCCTTCTCCAACCTCCTGACCTCCAGGGAGTAGGGTCTTCCCACATTGCTCTTCCTGCCACGCAGCCTTCTTGGCTGGTGTGTCACTTGCAGAGTGGCCATCCTGGGCCTCACTGCTGACTGCCTTCTATCCACTGTCTCTATGTGTCATGGGCTGCCCTGGAAACAGACTCTGAGAGGGCGATTTACATGTTTATTGGGGTTTATTTCTGTTTTACTGGGGACTACTCTTGGGAGTGAGAGAAGAGGCTGGGACAGAGGCAGAAGTTGAGCAGTGGTACACTTGCAAGAGAGGTCTCAGCCCATCCCATGGGGAGCTCTGAAGCTGAGTTGGCCCTTCAGGAATGTCTTGAAAGGGGCCCTGGTCTTGGTACCTCTGCATCATCCAGTCACTGGATACAGCTGCGTCTGGGGTGAGGGCATAACCTGGGTCAAAGCAGCTCCCTTTGACTGAAGTCAATGCTCGGAAGGCACCCAGCAGCCCCCATTAGTAGGGGTTAGGGATTGAATCACATCCTTCACAAAAGACATGTTCAAGTCTTAATCCACGTTCCTGTGGGTGTGAACCCATTTAAGACCTTTGAAGGTGCTATTACTAGTTAAAGTGTAGACTCATTTGTAAACAGGATCTTCAAAGATCCTGTTTAAAATAGGCCAAATTGAATCAGGGTGGCCCTTAATCCATATGACTGAGTCCCTTTAAGCAAAGGATATGTGGATGCAGTCATTCAAGAGAAGCCAGAAGTTGGTGGAAACCAGAGAAGGAGACAAGGAGAGAGAGGCCACCGTGTATGGGAGATTGCTGCAGTGCTCCGGACTTGGGGAGAAAGCTGGCCCTGCCGGCACCGTAATGTTGGAATTCTCACCTCCAAGGCCGTGAGACAGTAAACTCCTGTTCTTTAAGCAGCCCTGGCAAACTAAGCCCATGAGCAACACTCCCAGCAGCTGGCAGAGTGCGTGCCCCGGCCCTAAGGCTGTATGGGCAGCACACTCCAGCCCCCATTCCTGCCAGGGACCAGAGAAAGAGCAGGGTGAAGTTGTGGTCTCCAGTCGCCGCTGCTCCAGGTCAACTTCTTGGTCTGACCTGAAGGGAGACAAGGCCAGGGCAGGAGAAAAGGATAGTTCCCAAGGAGCGTCCAGTGGCTGGGAAGCACATGCATCAGCTGGAGCTGCTGGGCAGGCCAGGCTTGCAGAAGATGAACTGGCTGCCTGTTGGGGGCTGGAGCCCAGCTGACCTGCCCAAGCGAGGGAGTCCCACACTGGCAAAGGATTTGTCGGGGAAGCACTCCTAATTGGGGGCCAGTTCCCTGGGTAGTCTAAATCTATTCCACGTTCACTCCACTCTCAAAGAAGGTTATTGTGACCTTTCTTGCTTTGAGCTTCCTGGTTTGTGTCATTTTTAAAAGCATGGAAGACTCACCCCAGAAGGAGAATATCCGAGAAATGTTCTCGAGAAATACTTTCCATCAGAGTACACCAAGGCCCTTCTCGGTTCCCTCCTTTTGTTCACCCCACAGCGTCATTGCCACAACACTTTATTTTTCCATCTCACTTGGGTGGAGGGACAGAAGACGGTGGCTGGGGAGAGCCTGGGTGAGAACAGAACAGGAGAAAGGTCCTGTTTTCTGCCCCTGCCGACCCTTTTCCAGGCCTATGGGGTGAATGGTTGGGGGGTGCAGGTAAACTGTGGAAGGTTCCAGGCTTGCATGCCCTGGTATGACTCCCTGCCTCCCATCACCCACTCCCCAACACACTATTATGCAGAATTGGATAGAAGACAAACCAGTCATTATCCCCCAAACTAACCTCACAGGGCAGAGCTGATGCAACCCACAGCCTGTGACACAGTTCGCCAGCCCCTGGCAACAGTGTTTAAAGTGTGGCAAGGGTGAAATATTGCCACACTGGTCTGAAAGGGCCTTTGCACCAACAAAGAACCATTATGACAACAGGAAGGCGCAGAGAGCCAGGCGCAGTGTAGACAGGAAAGATCTCTCTCTGTCCTCTTCATGAAAGAGAGGGGGGTTTAACCCTTCAGTGCCTGGTTAATATCCTAAGCTGCACTGGCTAAGGGCAATCGTGGCTCTGTCCTCAGTTCTGTACCCAGAAGGGGCAGCAGCAGCTCTTGGCTGGAGGGTTGCTGCAGGGCCATGCCAGGGATGGTGCCCAGGTATGTTCCAAGTGGCCTCTACGGGTCCTAGAGGAAGCAGCTTGGGGAACCCAGGCATCAAGGGAGCCTCCCTGGTAATTTTTTTTTTTTTTTTTTTGAGGTACCAACCACCTGAGCCACATCTGCTCCTGCTGGTAATTTTTTTTTAAACCCTACTTCCCACCCCCCCTCCATTTTCATTCTAGCTGCATCAATCAAATGTTTAAACAATCAAATGACAAATGCTTATTGAAAACTCACAAGGTGTCAGGCACCACACTAAATGATGCAAGGGAAACAAGGAAAATAAATGTTCTCAAGTTATTTGGAGGGAGAAGATAAATACACATAAAAAGATAAAAAGACATATGAAAAGATGCTCAACATCATATATCACTAGGGGATTGTAAGGGAAAACAATGAGATATCATTACACACCTACTAGAATGGCTAAAATCCAAAATACTGACAACACCAGATGCTGGTGAGGATGTGGAGCATCAAGAAGTTTCATGAATTGCTGGTGGAAATGCAAAATGTTACAGCCACTTTGGAAGGTAGTCTGGCAGTTGCTTACAAAGCTAAACATAGGCTTACCATATGATCCAGCAATTGTACTTGTAGGTATTTATCCAAAGGAGTTGAAAACTTATGTCCACACAAAAACCTGAACATGAATATAGCAGCTTTATTCACAATTGCCAAAAGCTGGAAGCAACCAAGATGCACTTCAATAAGGGAATGAAAAACAAACCTGTGGTACATCCATTCAATGGAATATTATTCAGCATTAAAAAGAAATGAGCTATCAAGCCACAAAAAGACACATCGGAACCTTAAATTCTTATTGCTGGGAAATGGATATGGCTCAGGAGACTGAGCTCCCGCCTACCATATGGGAGGTCCCTGGTTCAGTTCCCGATGCCTCCTAAAGAAGACAGCGAGCTGGCGTGATGGGCAGGTGTGGCAAGCTGATGCAACAAGATGACACAACAAGAGACACAAGAAGAAAAACATAATGAGAGACACAACAAAGCAGGGAATGGAGATGGCTCAAGAGATTAGGTGCCTCCCTCCCACACATCTGAGTTCCTGGGTTCCGTTCCCAGTGCCTCCAAAAGAAACAAGGAAGATGAACAGACATAGCAAGTACAAACAACGAGCGGTTGGGGAGAAATAAATAAAATAAATTAAAAAAATAAATTCTTATTGCTAAGTGAAAGAAGCCAGTCTGAAAAGGCTACATACTGTAAGATTCCAACTATATGCCATTCTGGAAAGGCAAAACTATAGAGATAGTAAAAAGAGAGTGGTTGTCAGAGGTTCAGAAGCGAGGAGGAGTGGTGAATAGGCATTTTTAGGACAGTGAAATTATTCTGTATGATACTGTAATGATGGTCACATGACATTATACATTCATTAAAGCCTATAAAACTATACAGCACAAAGTGAAACCATAATGTAAACTATAGAGTTTGGTTCATAACAATGCTTCAATATTGGCTCATCAATTGTAACAAATGTATCGCATTAATGTAAGATGTTAATAATAGGGAAAACTGTGTGTGTGGGAGGGTTATTTGGGCATTCTGTACTTTCTGTGTAATTTTTCTGTAAATCTAAAACTGCTCTTAAAAAAATAGGCTTTTTCTTGTCACAAGGCTACTGCCCTCACATTAGCTAAAAAATATATTAAACTTCCCCACCTTGGGAAGTCATGCTACTTTCTCAAGTAAGATGGCCAAATTCTCTGGAATATATAAGCCTTGCCTAAAAAAAGAAAATAGGCTAATAAGCCAAGCCCTTGATCTTAAAGCTTGTACCAATGAACCTGATTCCTGAAATAAGGAAACTAAGCTTAATTATAATTAATACCTAAGAGTTACCTCCTGAAAACTTCCTTGTTGGTCAAGTGTGGCCTCTAAGCCAAACTCACTACCATACTACCTATAATATCTATGTCCCTTCTCAGCCTGAAGCAGTCAGAGTGGACATCATTCCAAATCGCTCAAGATTGAAGAACGAACAAAAGTAAGGGGGGAGTGTAACCGCTGATTAATGCAGATCTATTGTTATTGTAGTTATTATCTTTTGCTGAGTAATTTGCAACATTGATATAAAAATAATGAAATTTAAAAACAACAAAGAAAAAATAATAAAGCTGCTCTAAAAATAAAGTTTATGAAACAGCTTACATAAGACACTGTACGGTAGGTGCTACAGAGGTTTAGGACTCAAACAGACCAATAAGTGGGTCAGTGGGTCAGAGGAGGCTTCCTGGAGGGAGGGGCAGGATTCAGATAAGCAAAGGGGAGAGTGTGCCAGTGGCACACTATATGTCTTCCTATATGACTGGCACAGTGCCTGGCATATAGTCGGCCATCGATAAATGCATGTTGCATGATTCAATAACTGTAGGCCACAACAACAACAAAAAGCATTTTTGGAATTTCCAGACTGGCCAATCAGAGAGGTCATCTAGGGGAGAAGTGGAGGGTAGAACTGAAAAGGTCATTTGGAATTCAAGTCTTGAATTAGAAACTAAGGTATTTGAATGGGATCTTTTATGATTCTCAATGGGAACGTGCTTCCTTGGGACTGTATCAGAGTTTTAGAGCAGGTAGGGAAGAGGAGAGGTTTGTGTACTTTGAAAAGCCTACTCGATGTACTACTGTCTTTCACAATATGTAGCACAAAAAGCAAAGTTTAACGAAATATTCTTGACTAGTGAGAATAAGCAGAAAATAAAGTGCAAAGACCTTGCAGGTGAGGTGGAGAAAAAGAGCAACAAAGTGATAACTGTTTGGGGAATATTGATCTCCAATATTGGTTGAGTGGGAGAGGGCTGACAATAGATTAAGGAACCAGTTGGAGGCTCAGTAATAATCCAGCCAATAAGGTGATAAAATCCTGACCTGGGGTGTTGGCAGCAAGAAATGTGGAGCAGGTAGGTGTCATCTATGTATCAAGCATAGTGGTGCATGATTTACTCACTCCAGTGGGAATGGAAAGGAAGGGACAGATGTGAGAGACATAATTAAAACTGAATAAAATAAATATGAGGAATCAAATTTAGATGCTACAGTAGTTGCATTTGATGTATTTGCAAATGACAGAAACTCACATCAAACTAGCTTGAGTGAAAAATGGAATTTATTAGCTAGCATAACTGGGAAGAGTAGGGCCACTGCTTGCTGCAGGCACAGCTCTGTTCAAGGGTTCCAACAGTGCCCTCGCTGCTCGATGACTCTCAGCATCTCTCTCAGCCTGCCTTCCTTCTTCAAATAGGCTCTCTTTCAAGGCAGGTCAGGGTGTCCCAGGCAGCCCCAGGCCCATCCTCTCAACAAAAAGGGACAGGCTTTCCCATTAACTCTGGTGGAATCGTCTCAGGGAAAACTCTGGTTGGCCAGGAGTTGGTATCTGAACCCATCACTGTGGCCAAAGAATGTAGTTCTCTGATCCTCCAGATCTGGATTTCATGTGCCACCTTTGGGGCTAAGGAGGGGTAAGGCATGTGACTTAAAGTCCACATGGACCATAAGGAATGGTGGACAGTGGGTCCTCAAAAAAAAGCTACTTCCGTTGGCAGAAGCAAGCTGGTATAGCATGTGGGATATCTCAAAATTATAGCTACTAGTTTTCTGCTGGGGCTATTAACACAGATATGGGAATCAGGAATTTGGGGTCAAGGAGATGATGGCTTTAGGCATGTGGAGTGTGAGGTGATTGCAGAACATAATTTCACTCATTCATTCAACCACAGGGTATGAGGTCCATGATTCTACCATCACTTGGAAAACCCACCACTTTCATTTTGCTTTTTACTTTTGCTATTGGTATTGCCTAAACATTCAACAGGCCATCTCTCTTAGAAGCCTGAAAAATCAACTGGCTGCAAGCTCAGGCCAAGTCAGGCAAGGGCAGATGTGACCTAATATTTCACTTTCACAGGTAACCTGAATATCCCAGGTCAACTTCCTGTGGATCCACTGAATTCAAAAGAACTTCAGTAACACAAATTTCATGGTCTTGCCCCAACTTACCAATATGCCCATGTATTAGTCTATTGGTATATTGATCACATCCTCTCTGCTATTCTCCTCCTCTGGTTTCCTCTTTTTGATTCCCCTTCTGGATGGTTAGTTTTATGTGTCAACTTGTCTAGGCTATGGTGTCTAGTTGTTTGGTCAAACACTAGTCTAGATATTGCTATGAAGGTACTTTGTAGATGTGGTTAGCATCTATAATTAAGTTGACTTTAAATGAAGGAGATTACCCTTGATGATATGGGTGGGCTTCATCCAATTAGTTGTAAGAGCAAAACACTGGGTTTTCTGGAGAAGAAGAAATTCAATCTCAAGACTATAGTGTCAACTCCTCTTTTTTAAAAAAAGATTTATTTTATTTATTTCTCCCCACCCTCTCGCTGTGTCTGTTCATTATCTGTTCATTTTCCTTTTTTAGGAGGCACCAGGAACCGAACCTGGGACCTCCCGTGTGGTAGGCGGTAGCTCAATCGCTTGAGCCACATCCGCTTTCCATGTCAACTCCTTCTTGAATTTCCAGCTTGCCAGCCTGCCCTATGGATTTCAGACTAAAGACTGCAGTATCAACTCTTGCTGAAATTTCCAGCCTGCTGGCCTGCCCTACAGTTTTCATACTTGCAGTTCCACAATCACATGAACCAGTTCCTTAAACTAAACCTCATATATATATGTCTCCTGTTGGTTCTGTTTCTTTGGAGAACTGTGATGATACAGGTACCACACTGCCCTGTCAGGGTTCACCATGAGAACACTGGTGTCCAGACCCAGGCTTCACATAGCAGCTGGGAGCACGGTCTTCTCCCCAGCTCTGTGTCACACTTTGTCACCTGGGCCCCACAGCAGCAGGACTTGTGCCCTAAGTCTCACAAAGTTCCTCATGCAAACGGCTCTTTTAACTTTGACCTCTAAACTCTCTTTCTGTAGGGTCTCAAAACAGCTCAAGGGGTCAGGCAGAGGACAGCTCCTTTCCACCACCTCCCTCATCCTTCTCTCACTTCCCTTGCACAAGTTAACAAGAAAGAGCCTTACTTCCTCCACGTTTGCAAATGACAAAAGTCCCCATGCACATCAACTCATGCTAGCAGACCCCTGGAGAGTCACTATCCCTAGCTTTGCTGAATCTGCCATCCTCAGACATAGCAGACAAAACTGCCAAGCAAAGCACCCGGTCATGCAAACCACAGAATCAGGGTGGTGACTCTGAGCTGCGCTGCAGGCTTAGAATGTGCATGCATCCGCAGCAGCTGCAGTGGACCTAGACAAGTCAGCATGGGCTGTGGGGAGATGCGTGCTGACAGCAGCACCTGGCAGAGACCCAGAGCTGGGAAGGAACTGTCCCGGGCCACAGGTGGGCTAGACCACCCACCCCATTGCTAATGCCCACTGTGTCATAGACTTGCCATTTTTCTCAAGATGACACCCCTCATCCTTGCATCCCATCACTGCCAGGCCAGACTCCTGATTTGCCATCCCAGGTAGCCCTCACTGTCAATGCTCTGCAAGAACCTATTCTCTTTCCACATCTGCTCCACTGATAAGGTCTTCTTCCCTTTTCTGTGCTGAGATGCCCCTTCAAGACCCAGTCTGAGCCCCACCTCTTCCTCAAAGCCTTTCCTGATCACCCCTGCAGGCTCTAATTTTCCCTTCTTCTCTCCCTCCCTTCTGCATCGCATCCAATTACTCTCCTAGTCCTCTTTGTTCCACCTTCTTAAGATTCCCCAGATCTATTCCCTTCTCTTACCTTGTTTCAGGCTCCTGCCATCTCTTACCTAGATATCGTTCCTTCCTGGTCTTCCTGCCTTTTGTCCTGCCCCTTCCTCCCATTCCCCACACTGCAGTGTTCATTCCAAAGACAACTATTATCATGGCACTCACCTGTCTAAACTCTAATAACAGCTAACACTTACTGACTTTTTACTGTGTACCATGCCCTGTGCTGAGTGCTTTACATGTAAAATTGCTTAAATCTCATAATAACAGGTATTATTACTCCCATTTTACAGAAGAGGAAATTGAAGCCCAGAGAGGTCAAGTAACCTCCTCAAGGTCACATAGCTAGTAAGTAGCAGAGCCAGAATTTGAACCCAGGCAGCGAGGCTTCAAGGTCCACACTCTCAAACAATGTACAATAATCACACTGCTTCTCAATAGCTCTCCACAGCTCTCAGGATAAAGTCCAAGGCCCCTCATTTTCTGGCTCCTGTCTACCTCTCTAGACCCCTCTTTTTCACTGGCCTACAGGCACCCTTTGCTCCACATGTGTTGGTAAATGATGATCAATTGGCTCTCCAGAAAATGATCTGTGGGGTTTGCCAATCACCATGGTGTAAGTATTCCCTCTGGGGCTGGTTTCAAGCTATGAATATGATGTCACTGAAGGCTGAATTCACCATGCTGCTCGTTCCTCCCATCTCTACCACTCGACCCGACTCTGTCCATCAAGGACAGAGGACCTTGGACCACCCATCCCCCTGACCACTGACCCATGGTCCATTCATGAATCTGAAAAGCTCCACGGAAAGTCCACTGCCTCTCCCCCAGAGAGGCCATAGTCCCCTGCTAGCCACAGAATGTACCTGCTACAGCTTCTGCCCTCCTGCACCCAGATCACCCACTCCACTGCTAGTGCCCAAGCTGCAGAGCATCACTGCCACCCAAACGTGTCCTGTCCAGGGGAGTCCTGGCATCTCACCTACGGACAGCCCCAGGGGTCCATCCTTAGCCTCTCCCCTTCTCAATCCACTCACACTTCCAGGGGGCCCATCCCTCTCGTGACTTTGCTCATCCACATGAGATGATGATTCCCAAACACAAATGTCTCTGGCTCTCTCCGCTGATACTCTGATGTCACACAGGCTCCTCCCAATCAGCAGGTCTCAGGTTGCATTGAGCCTCTTTATCCACAGGCCCTATCCTTCCTCCATGGCCCCAACTGCTGTGTTTGACACAGTCATTGACCCAGTCAGCCAGGCCAGGAACATGGGAGTTATCTGAGACCCCTCTGTCTTTCTCCCCCACCCCAGCCCAGGCACAAAACCCCATGGGGCCTATCTTTCTCACAGCTCCATTCCCACAATCCCCGTCTGTTCAGGCTCTCACCCCTTTCCCCCTGAATCACTGCAATAGCCTACTGCCTGGGCAGCAACCCGCCAGCCCATCCTCACGTCACTGTCGGGGACCCCTGGCTCCCTGCCACCCTGGGCCTGCCACTCCTGCTCCTCTCTCCTCAGCTCTCAGAGTCCTTGACTCTTGCCTTGGCTTTCATACCTGCACTAAGGTCTATAGTCTGGGTGATCTAGTCAGATTCTTTTGTCTCTTTCCATTTTGGCCTCTACTGCTCCTGTGGGCTCTGACCACACCCCCAATTTAGTGTCTCTGCAGTCTGGGATGCAGAGATGTCCCCTTCAGTCCTGGCCTGGATTGGCACAGGCCCTGTCCACAGTCCTCAGACAAAACTGTCCACTGACTTGCAGCACAATGATGTGTTTGTACCTCCTGTCCAAGGAGGAACCCAACCTTAAACCAAGCAGTCTCCCACCCAGGACTGGCTGCCCCACTCAGAGGCTGGAGACTCTCCCTAACATCAGTCATGAGCTGGAGTGGACATCCTGGAGGCTAATCCTAGGGGAAGGGGCTAGAGAAGCGGCACGGTTCAGTAGCCAGGACCGTGTGTCTTCCTTGCAACTCCTATTCAAAGGCCAGGTGGTTTACCTGAAACAGGTCTTTGTTTTCTCTTTGGTGCGGTGTGTCCTGGTGTCATAACTCACTCCCACTGGGGGTAGTTTGGAAGTGACGCTTACTTGTTAATTAAATATTTGACAGGGTATTACCACATAAACCATATACACCATATAAGAATGGCCCGTTTCCACAGGCTAAAATACATCCCACTGAGATCACAGCAAACCATCCTTGGGCATGGCCATTCTGAATCTTATAGTATCTAAAGGCTGTCCTGAGATGGCTGTTAGCATCTTCAAATGCAGTGTCAATTCACAGAGATGTGTGGGGCAGAATGTCAGACAGTTAACATAGGGACCACTGCAAATACAGGGTAAGTTTACCAGGGGAGTGTGGCAGTTTGATATTATTTATGAATTCCAAAAAGAGATATTGATTATGTTTGTAAACTGGTCTGTTCCTCTGAGTGTGTTACACCTTTGTATTAAATTCAGGGGTTTCGCTTTTACTTTATTAACTCAAGATTAGGGCTTTGATTCGACCAAGTGTGCAAGGTTGAGTCTCCGTCCCTTGAAGGGCTATATAAACAGACGCTCAATCAAGAACATGGAAGTAGATACATAGAGAAGATACAGAAGCTCTTGTGGCCCAGGAAGAGAGATGAGCCATTCATCTGATAGTTTACAGCTGACCTTGAAAGAAACAGCTGAGCCTGGAAAGAAACGTGCCCTCCAGCCTACAGCTGAGATCAGAAGGAGCTGGGACCATGGAGCCTTAAGAGGAAAGAGGAAGGCTGAATCCTTGTAGACATCGCCTGCCATCTTGTGTCAACACGTGGCAACAGACTCTGGGTGAGGAAGTACCTCTTATGGTACATTGAGTTGGAGTCTTTAGGGCCTTGTAACTGTAAACTTTTACAGAGTATAAATAAATACTCTTTATAAAAGCCAACAGATTTCTGGTACTTTGCATCAGCACCCCTTTGGCTGACTAACATAGGGAGGTTCTGGCTTCACAGCCAAGGCTC
>JAQZBX010097754.1:0-11061 GCA_029593785.1 Cabassous unicinctus | reverse complement strand
TTTCCACATCAATGGCATCTATTTCCTAGTCCCCTGAATTTCACAAACATATCCCAAATTGAAGTAAATTGAGACTGGGGAAAAATCAAGGCAGGCATTTGGTTTCGTCTGCTTGTCTAATAGGTGGGTTAGATTACAAGCCTGATCTCAGCGTATGGGCACAGAACTGCAGGTCTGGAATGGAAATTCCTTGTCTGATATTTTACATTGTTTTCAGTCCAGTATCATTGGAATCCTTGTCCATTCTATCTTATCCTCCAGATTTCTATGCAAGTATGATTTGTTCTTTTAGTCATTGATACTTTGCAGTGACTTTTTCAAGGGATGTCTTATGTTGCATGTTGATTACATCACCTCTATAGTACATTAGTTTATTATCTGATTATGGGAAGTGACATCATTTGACCATTGAAGACAGTAAGAATATGAAAATGGTAATGCGCTTGGTTCTTTCTCCAATTTCTAATTTCTTTACTCTGGTATTATTATCTACCTACATGTTGAAGATTCCACTCTATCCCCCTAGCTGAGACTGCTTTCCTGAGTGTCAGAATATCCAACTACTTACTGAAGTTTACCATTTGTATTTGTCAATGGCATAAAAGGCCCAATATTAACAACCTCAGATTTCACTTTCTCCCCTAAACTACTCCTCTGTATAGTTTCTTCTATCAGGATTGACACTAACAATAACCTCGAGGTCCAAATCTTGAACCTGGAATTTCTTTCCTTCTCTCTCACCTTCCATATATTACTTGGAAGTCCAGTTTCATTTGGGGGTCATCTTTGAAAAATTTCTTCTTTATCCGATATATATTTTCTTCAGATCAGGATCTAGAATATTCCATAATTAAAATACCCTCACAAAATTCATTTTACTCCATGAATTATACTCCATTTTTATGTATGCATGTATCTGGCAGTTCACCAAAGTTAGAGTGTGCATGAAAGCATAATCTAGCTGCACTTATAACTACATCAATTTCTTCATTCTAATAACAATAAGAATAGTCCTAACTTAAAAATATATATGAACATTGAGGGAGAGATTTATTACACATGAACTGCCTGCAGCCTGTTTTGGGGCTGCTGATAGAATAAAAGTGAGGTGTAGTATGAGCACTTGATGGAAATATGCTGAGAGCATGAGCAAAAAGAGTTAAGCATTTGGAAAGAATGCTTGATGACAGAGAAACATTGGTAAATGTCTCCAAGTATATTGCATACTGCAGACATCAGCAGGAGGAGGCAGAGCGGAACGCTCTCACCATTAAGAATTTATTGTATAAATTCTTAAATTTATATAAATTTATATAAATTTATATTTAATTTGTATAAATTGTATAAATTCCTAACAAAGAATGAAAGATGATTATCTAGAAATTCAGGAAGAGGGAGCGTTCTTGCATGCCAAGACATGAGGAACTAGCAAAGAATGCCCTACTTTAGTAATCAGCCTGGTAATAAAAAAGCAGCTTCAGCTTAAATGAACTTGCCTTTACTCCATGTTGCGTGGGGTCCCATGATCCCAGTTTTCCTTTTCTTTTCTTCATTCCCAGCACCATCTAACTCCACGTTTGAACAACAACAGGCACTGAAGAAAGAAGGTATGGCAAGTACATGGATTTATTAAATACTTTCTGTTAAGTGTTTGAAGTGTGACTCAACAGTTCATTCTTTTTCCTATTCTTTCCATTTTTCATGACAAGTCATTAAAATAATCTATCACTTATGAATGTAACTGGTTCCAGTAATTCTGATGGTGGTCCTAATGTTTTCACTTAATAGAAGTCAGAGAATTGGCTGACCTCAGGGAAAATGACAGAATTTAGAATTCCAAATATCCTTTAACCCACAATAATAGTGAATAAAGTAGCAAAGGCTGCCAGATTCAACTTTTTCAGAACTCTGGAAAATAATCAAAATTTGCACCAATCAAATGTAAACAAGGGGAAACTTCTGGGAAGATGGTCTCATAGTATGTACGCAGGGGTCAACTCTCTCATAAAAAAAATAGCTGAGGTCCAGCAAAAAGATGACTGAGGGAGCTGCTTTGGGGATCTGCATAACAGAATATTGCACATCATCTGGGAGGGCAAGGGAGAGAGAGAGAGGAAGAAGCCAACATGAAAAACTACTAGCCCCTGCATCCAGGATAAACAGCTTGGAAAAAACATGTGTCTCACTGCAGCCAACTGAAAGGGTAACAGATGTCTTCTTCCCAGGGAAGAGGGAGGGTCTGGTAGAGGAACATAAGCAACAAAAGAAAAAATAGACAATTTCTAATGCATCAAAATTAAAACTTGTGTGCATCAAAGCACATTATCAAGAAAGTGAAAAGATAACCAACAGAATGGCAGAAGATATTTGGAAACCATATATCTGGTAAAGGTTTGATATTCAGAATATATACATATAAATTATGTTTAAAACAGATAATACCTATAACTCCACAACCCAAAGACAAACCACCCATTTACAAAAGAGGTATAGGATATGAATAGGTATTTCTATAAAGGAGGTATTCAAAAGGCCAATAAGCATGTGAAAAGATACTAGATCTCCTTAGACATTTAGGAAATGCACACCAAAATCACAATGTGATATCACTTCATACACACTAGAATGACTATATTAAAAATATAGAAGATAGAATACATCTTAGGAACAACTTTCATAGGAAATTAATAAAAACCAGTATTTGGTAAATTCTACTGAAAACGAAACAGGTTTTGATTGTCAAAAAATAGAAAGTAAAGAAGAAATGAAATGAAGGTAGAATTTAGGGGTTAAGATAGTCTTTAAAGGCATACCAATCTATTACAATATAGACTTAATTTAGTTTCAGTTTCAAGCACCTGATCTCAAAAGAAATGGTATTGCTATTAGGAAATTTGATATCTGATGACAAAACTTCCTTTCTAATTATTTCAAGGTGTGATAATGGCATAGTAATGTTAATTAAAAAGTATCTTTTGGGAGACACATAATGAACTGTTTCCAAATGAAATCATATGATGTTTTGGGCTTGCTTCAAATTGGGTAAAGTTGGTGAGGCTGTATATAAAAATATTTCATTGAGTTTATAGTTACAGAACATGATTGATAAATTGACAAATACCTGGATTCATCCATGTATTATAAATATTGTCTCCACTATTCCATATACATAAAATATAGTATAATCAAAAGTCTTTGTTTCTAAAAGTCAATCTTTTGAAATCTTTGTCACTGCTTCCTTCCAGCAAAACTCCTCTCTCTTATTTCCTTTAGCTTATCTCTTTCACTACTCCTCAAAGCTTTCAGACTCATTCTGTGTCCTTTCTTCCTCCTTCCATTTGATCATAATATTTCTACATTCTCCTTCCAATCTTACCACAATTCCCTCCCTGTACCCTCTCTACACCACAAAGTACATCATTTTTGGATAAATAAATAGAGAAAAATTGAGATTGTCGAAAGAGCAATGCAGTAGTGCTCCATTTGCTTGTAAATTAAGTGGGTTAGATTCCAGCCTTGACCTCCTAGTTTCTATGTCATTAAGGGGTGTTTCCTTGATAGACCAGATTTTCAGGGATATAAGCAAACAAGTTTAACAGCCCTCACTATCCCTTTTAATTGAGGGTAAGCATAAACACAGATATAAACCTCATGCAACAATTTTATTATGTAATAAGAATTTGTAGGGCAAGGAATTTAAGAAATTACAAAATTATTCACATTTTTCAGCTTCCTTTAAACAATTATGTTTAGATTTACTGATTATTCTTAATAGGACAAAAAATGGGATTAACATTGGACAAAATCACTTTGAAGACCTGTGTATCAAAGAAATGCTTGATTGTCAGCAAAACAAAATTCCATTTAGATGACTGCAGGGTAAAACTCAAACTGAATGTTTAAATGTACTACATATAAAAAATGTCAATAATAATTAATGACCAATTAAGTAATCATATACATAAAAAAAACTTCAACTAGAGAGTTCAACAATTAAAAAAGAAAATGGAACAGGCATAAGCAAGTAGCGTGATGGTGCCCACAGATGCTGTCAGTCCCCAGCAAATGGAAGGTTTTGATGACATTAACCACCCTCCTTCTGATTGAATCATCTGAACAACTGGCATGAATGATAAGCCAGATGTCCCTTGTCCACACCTACTTCTATTCCTCCACTGAAAACTTCCTCTATAATTTAATCAGTGCTCTAGTTTCTGGCTTTATTGAATAATTTCAAGCCACTGAACCACTGTTAGAGCAACTGAAATGTCCCATTAATGGGTATTGTTCTCTTCACCAGCCCTGACTCTTTTCTCTCCCCTGCATTACAGGCCCTTTTTCTCAAAATACAGATCGAATCATGCCAACATATGCTTAAAACCCTTCAATCATTTTAAACTGTTCTTAGGATGAAGACCTAATACCTACAAATGGGTGGTTAGGGAGTTGCAGTGGAAAAAGTAATGGGATATCCTGAGTTCACAGAGAAAGTTACAGATATCTCCTCATGGGAGTAGGGTGGGGAGAGGGAGCCAGAAGGTAGGGAATTGGTTACCAGGCTCCAACATGGGCCACCTATACCTCTACAACAAAGAATACTCCAGAGCACTGCCCATTTGGGAAGCAGTTAAATTTGTTGTGAATGAGGGTTACAGCTTCGAAATTAAAGACCTGGATTCTCCACATGTTTCTTCTTCTCTTAATCTCTCTACTCTACCTAATGCCAACAAAGTTGTGCCAATTAAATAAGGATTAAATGAGAACATTTCTGCAAAACATTTTCCACAATACTTGGACAATTATTAGCTAATCTCAAGGTAAATGAACACACTTTCTCTCTTATTCACATTCCTTGAGAAATTATGCCTAGGCCCCCTACCTCAACTCACCTGCATCATTTTTATGGAGAAAGAACCAATCATTTCAAGGAGGGGCAGTTTGTATTCTTATCCCTTTTTCTGCTTTCTCCACCGTGATTTTGTATGTATTCATGATACGAATGTATGTATTTACATACATACATATCTTTAACTCACCATCTTTGAGCTCACATAAATCTGACACTTGCAACATAATCTCAGAATATATTACTATTAGCTTCCTCTGAAAATAATCAATATGATGATATTATTATTATTTCATTATAATAAAATGTACATTGATAGCACTATCTTTGTTCTAAGAGTTTATTTCAAATCGCTCCTTAACTTGTCTGTGGTAGCTTCTATTATTATCATCCCCATTTTACAATGAAGGAAACACAGGAAGTTTAAATGATTCACTCTCCAAAGTCACAGCTAGTCACTGGCACAACCAAGAGTCAAACCAGGTTGTTTGGCTCTGGTTCCTATTTTCTATGACTTTCTTATTCTGGGTAATTAGGAGAGTGTGCAGTGACCAACAATACATATTCTGTTATCTGGTGGATAAGGGAAAGCATTTGCTTATTAAACTCTTACTTTGTGACAGGTCCCTGGTAACCCAGATGGCGAGTAATACGTTCAAGAATCTGAACTCCAGTTTGCCTAACTGGTAAGCCTATGGTGCTCCAGTTGCTGTTGGGAGAAGGGGCTCTAACATGATCACCAAGGAGCTGATAAAACTCCACCTTCCCTGGCTCCACCTGTCGAGTCAACATGGGGGAATGACAGGATTCTGCTGCAGGTGTGAGGTTTTTTTTTAAATAATCTTTTGCATGGAAATGTGATCTACATGAAGAAAATGAAGTACTCATTAGTATGCAGCTCGATGACTTATCACAAAGAGTGCGTATCCCTATAATAAACACCTGGATCAAATAAAAGAAAAATAACTAGATCCCAGAAGACCTCTCCTGGCCACTCTCAATCATTGTCTCTCCACTCTCCTCCCCATATATTAACACTGTCCTGTCTTGTTATACCACAGAATAATTTTGTCTGATTTTATTCTGCACAGAAAGGAAATTATGCCTTACGTTCTACCTTCTTTATCTCAATATTATTTATGTGAAATTCACATTTATTTCGTGTTTAGCGGCTCATTTTTGTTCCTCTGTGGTGTCCCATGGTATGAATATACTACTGTTCATCCAGTCTACCCTGGTTAGACAATTAGGTCATCTGTTGGACTGGAGAAGGGGAGTCCAGACAGGCTTTAAAAACCTGTGGTCTCTAGTTTTGCTCTACTCTCTACACAAATAGAAAGTGATAGTACTTATACACCATATTTAAGTATATTTAAAGACCAGCCTGTGAGTTCCGGCCACACCAGTGAAATTTGAATCCAGTATTAATTTCTCACATCTTCCTCAAGGGTCTCCAACAGAATTTTTATGTCACAGCTCATGTTAAATAAAAGTGAAATATTAAGGAAACTATATTTAAGGGAAACTTGTGTACATTTTCTGTAAACACTGCAGTGAATGTACACAATTGTGATTTGTTATTCAAATTGTAGCATGATACCTTTCCCAATTCAGTCCAGAAAAATTCTAATTTGCCTGAGATTTACAGAACACCAGGTATCAAATGGACCAGTTCTGAGCTGAATTTGCCAGCATCGATTGTATGGGGATGGTGATATAAAAGCATTTCTGGGGAAAGATTTTACACACACCTAAAGACCATTCACTTGTGCCTCAAAATATAAGCACAACTTTAATGTTTTAAAATTTTGAAATGGTTTTGTATCTTTTTTGCCTAATTACTCAAATGAAATAGTTTATATTATTTTATGATACTTTTTTCACACAACATTGTATTTGTGAGACACATCTATATTAGTTCTAGAGTAGTTAGGCCTTTTATTTGATGGCATTCTTTATTGTATAAATATAGCACAATTTATTTATTCAATCTACTGTTGGAAGGTCTTAAATTTCTTTCCAGTTCAGACCTCTTATAAATATTGTTGCTGTGAATATCGTTGTGCATCTTTTGGTGCAGGTATATGTTCATATTTCCATTGGTCATAAAATTTGTAGAAGAATAACGGTGTCATAGAATATAAGTATATTCAAAGTATTTTGATAATGCAAAATAGATTTATAATGTTACCACTAAGGTAAATTTTCATCAGTTGTGTATGACCATTTCAGTAACACCACATGCTCAGAAATACTTTTAAATTTTAGCATTTTAAATTTCAGTTTAGGGCCGTTCACAAGCATACCTAGATTTCCTTAATCCAATCAGGGATTGAGATGGCTAAATCAATCAGATCTTTTAAGGGTTGGTCTGTTGCTGCTTCATAATTGGTTTTACTCATCACATTTTAAAGCTAGTACTTTGTACCAGGAACCATACACTGTGAGTTCACCTGGACACTAGGTTTCGTTCTCTCAGCAGGAAAATTGGTTGAGGGCCCCACTCAGACATCCAGCCTTCATTTCAGAGTCAGTCATTGCTTCAGAAGGAAATCTCCCATCCTGGGCCTTCTTCCTCGTTCCTGGATCTTGTCCTTACATATCATCCTACCTGGTAGCTCATCATTTACTTCAAAGAGACATTGCATGAGTATATGTGCTTGTGTATGTGTTATTTCTTAAGTTTTTTGCACAATGAAATCCTGATCTACATTTTCAGTTTGTGGATCATATGGCAATCCGTTCTCCAGGTTGGCAAGTTCCTCAGAGTAAATTTAATGTAGTCCAATGATCATTCACTATGCACACAGTTTGATATAGCTATCATTTGAGAAGCTCAGTTGAAAAAGCAAAAAACTGTGGTACATTATGAATTCTGTGGTGTCAGAAAGTCTGTTTATAAACCAAAGGTGCCAGATGCATTTTCTAGTCTTTTTCCTTAAAAGACTGAAATATTTGAAGTTGGGTTTTTTAAAAACTTAATTTTGTATATTTACTAATTGAAAATATCAACAATTAAAAACTAAAAGGAGAACACAGTTGAATAAAAACACATTTCTTAATGTAATGTAGCAAGCTTGACACAAAAAGACTAATACTGTATGACTGTGTTACTATGAACCAAATATATTGTGCAACATATTGTATGATTCAAAAATAATTTATATGAAGCTGGGGTCTTTATTCTGTTTAACCAATTCTCTTAGAGTTGAAGATGCTAGGTAAATTTCCTATGAATGCTTCTGTCAGAGCTGCTACCTTCAGTTACTGATACAAAGTAGGCAGGTCCATCTGATCATATTGATTCCTCAGTTATGAGGGTTCAAAGATTTTGAGATACTCTAAAATTATCATACAAGCTGGAATTAAAAAATGAACTTGGGAGAATGAATTTGAAGCACATTTTAATAGATGAGAGCAATGTTGCAAATCCCCATGGCCTGAAAAAGTTATTTTATTGTCATGAAATTGCAATTGCAGTTGAAATATTTTGGAAGTTTGGTACCAGAAACATCACTATATTTGTACAACAGTGGAGAAAAAGGTGTGATCCTGTCACAGAACAGCATTTCTTATCCTAGCTCCAGAAGCTCAGAATATTAGCTTTAACTGCTACATGCATAGTCTTTGGAGAAAGAATTGTTTCTACTTCACTTGTGGGCAAAATAGGGAACATAATTGTAATAAATGATAACTTCTGAGAATTTGTGACTGAGTCAGTCCCTTGGAAAGAAATTATTACAAAAGATTCAGCACAAATGAGTTTTTATGGCATAGAGATTTCAAAGTGAATTAGGAGGTCATTCCACAGTTTACGCTTATGCACGTCTCAGGAGGATCTCACTGACTGCCACAGTAAACTGCGCCTCAAACAGCAGGGCTTCTGAGGGCTCTACAGACACCCAGACACTATAAGTAGGGCAGACAATCCCAGGATTTCAGCACCTTGTCAGTGGGCTTTACTTTGGACTAGATGTTCCCCAATGTAAGAGAGTTAAACTCATTTATAATTTCGCTACATATGACTCTTCTGCTCCTTTTATTTGAACCTATATTTAGCACTATACTTGTTAAATATACATCCTAGAGACTTAAATTTTTGGTCTTTTCGTATGCCAGTGGAGCGCTGAATCACAGCAGAGACAGAGCACCTACTCTCCTATTCATCTATTCATTAGACTTGCACAGGACAACTAACAAAAGGATGATGATGGACAACACCTATCCCAAAAAACAGTATATACAACTACAAGCAAGACATTTCCATCTGTCTTTCCCATGGGATCTAAGACCCCTCTCAATGAAAAACAAAGTGGGCATCACCATCTTCAAATCCTCAACATTGAGGAATGAACAAACATAAAGGGGAATGCAATTTTGGACTAAAGTATACTTACTACTATTCTAACAATGGAAGAACTTGTATCATCGATATAAAGGCACTGGCCACCAGAGGTTCTGAGGGGAGGGACAGGGAAGAAAAGGTGGAACATGGAGCATTTTTGGGGCATTGGAATTGTCCTTCATGACAATCCAATGGTGGATACGGGCCATTATACATTTTATCAAAACCTATAAAATTGTGCTTGGCAAAGCGTAAACTATAATGTAAACTGTATTCCATGGTTAGCAGCAATGCTTCAATATGATTCATCAATTTTAAAAAAATATACCACATTAATGAAAGATGTTGTTTATAAGGCAAATTGTGAGAAGGGGAAAGGGTATGTATACGGGAATCCCCCCCAAGCCACTGGCTTCCTCAGAAGCCCCACTTCCCATTCTGCTGAGACTTTCCCATATCCAACAGAACCTTCCCATGCCAGCACTGAGATCTTCTGCAGAAATCAATGAGCTAAGAGAAGCCCTTCTGAAGATCTTCTCTGACTCAGAGAAAAGACTGACGAATGACCAGATATTGGAGGCAAACCTGTCCATTAAGGACTTGAATGCACTTTCTGCCATAGTGTTGGACAGAAGATCACGTCAAGGAGCTCTGGTTCAGGGCTGACTGGTCCCATGCGAGCTACCGTCTTTCCATGATGAAAAGTGACATAATGTGAAGAAGTTGATTTCCCAGTGTAAATGCTATCTTAATGTATAAGAAGAAGAAGAAAAAACAGATGATTTTAGTATTTAAAAAACCTAAGTTTTTAAATCAGTTTTTTCTAAGTTTTTAAATCATAATTTAAAAATTATGCTGCTATTACACATTTAACATTTTCTTTAAAAGGAAAGGCTATATTTTCTGCCTGTTCAGAGTTGGTTAATAGCAGTTTACTCTTGAGTATATTTACATTTTCAGGATTTTAACCTATTTTCTGTAAAACTGAAAATATTGAAAAATGAATATGATTGAATTTTCTAAATAAAAAAGAGTTACTTTCTTAAGGAAATCAGGACTTTTTTTTTAAAAAAAGAAAAATGGTTACATATAGCTGGCAGGAATTCAGTGAGACTTAACCAGCCCCTTCCCTATCCCTCACTGGCTTGGAGAGGGGTTGGCCAGCCTTCCCAGTGTGAATCAAAGGTCCCTGATCTAGAAGAAACAGAGTAATCCCCATGCACATAAGGAAACATGTATGTCTCTGGTGATGACCTAAGGGACTCACTGACCAAGTACTTTTCCTGTGTATCGAAGGCAGTTAGGAGCTCTTCTACAGAATGCTGTGATATAACAGACTAATTGTGGCTGTCAACCAAGATGCTCATTGAATTCCAAACAGGATAATCCCAAGTAGTACAAGCTTCAGCATATTATAACCCAGCTGTCAAATGTTAAAGAGAATTCTGAAAGCCAGAAGAAAGAAGCAACATGTCACATACAAAGGAGCCTCAATAATAATAAGTGTCACTTTCTCATTAGAAACCCTGTAAGAATGAAGGCAGTGGCTTGATATTTTTAACACGCTGAAAGCAAAAATTGCCAACAAAGAATCTATATCAGGAAAAACAGTCTTTCAAATATAATGGTGAGATTAAGACATTTCCAGATAAATGAAAGCTTAGAGATTTAACCACCACTACACTGGATCAAGAAGAAATGCTAAAAAGAGTTCTGCAAAATACAAATAAAGGACAATAGACAAATAGATCAAAGCCACATGATAAAATAAATCTCGCCACTGAAGGTGTCGTCATGGGGAAGTGTAAATGTCAGTACAGTAGTATTTTTGCTTTATAAACACCATTTTTACTTCCTACAGGCTCTAAAA
>JAQZBX010097753.1:0-11629 GCA_029593785.1 Cabassous unicinctus | reverse complement strand
AACACATGACTGAGAAACTGATCAAAATCTTCCCTACAGAGCCTAGAATCACCACATAGATCTATCTATGAAGCTGTGTGGTGACAAATATAGAAAGCTCAGAAAACTATTCCTTTCCCATTACTCATGCTTGGCGTCAGCAATCAATTGTGGCACTCTTTCACTGAGCCAGGAAACATTCTCATCATGCTTTCAACCTAGGGCTCCAGTTGGCCCTATCAATTGAACAGAAGTGTCAAATGCAATGGATCTATTTGTCTTCTGTGACAGTCAGGCTAATATGTCAACTCAGCCAGGTAAGGTTTCCCTAGAGTACCCTGACTAACACACCTTACCTTCCTTGTTAAATCACTAAATGGGAGTGAACACCCAGGATGGTGGTACTGCCAATTCAGTGAAGCCCAATGTAGGTATCTTTTAGTTCTCAATAACATAACTCCATATAAACAAATGTACTACTTTATATAAAAATGCAGATTTATAAAACAGAAATCATAGGTGATAGCTTAATTTATTTTGTTTTACAACAATTTTGGGGTTTCTTTTGTAAATTTGATTTTTAAAACATAAGATTACATTAAATATTTCAATATATCTATAATATAGAGTGAAATTCAGTAGTATTTATGACTGAAGTCACTATCACAACTATCATCAGAAAAGGCCTATTAAGTACCAAATTAGGAAACAAAAGAAAAATAAATCACAAATTTTGGAAAATTTTTACTTTAGAGTTAAGTTGTATCATTTATACAAAAAGTCACATGCCATTTTTGCCAAAAATTTCAAAATTTTAAGGGTTTTATATTGCATTACAACTTAAAAGTGGACCAGGGGAAGACAATGTAGATAGATACAGTCCCTTTAGGAGCTTACTAAGATGGACAACATCAGAAGAATAAAATTTAAAAGTCATTAGCCAATAGAATAAAGCCATTACGTGAAGCATAACTAAAAAGTAACAGAAGGTTAATTTCCAGTTATCCAGAGTTGGCAAAACATGCTCACAAAATCTTTTGCTATTATAATTTTTTCTGCTTAATTATTACCAGTCCCTGGTTTACAATTTGTGATCTAAGACAGGAAATAGCTTTTAAAACCCAAATCTTTTCACAATTATTTTCATCACCCATTCGAAAGGGTGTAAATTCAATAGATGAAACTCTAAGTTAATTATACAAACTAAGTATACAACTTGTTCCTGGCTTGAAATACTGGGAAAGTTAAGTGGAGGAAAGGAACTGGGGAAGTTGATCAAGTTTCTGGTGATTCTTATGCCAGGTTTCCATAAGCAACTTTGTTAGTTTATATGAAATTATATGAATTCTCAAAATATTTCATTCTCATAATGAAGTGTTAGTAGCAATAATTATGAGATGTCTATGCACTATCTCCTCTACTAACAGAGACTACTGAGGATTGGTTATATGTTAAGAGTAAATGCATCTTCAAAGAAACTAAGTGGATTTTTTTTACTAAGAAATAAATAGTACATAATTATTAGGAGATTGGGCAGGCCATAGGAAAACTGTGTCAGAATAAGAAAATTTTTAAAATCAGCATCTCTCTTTTGGTCAGTCTGCAAGGAACTCCTGAAGAAAACAGATCTGCAGCCTGAAAGGTAGGTTGGCAGACTAGTTTGAGGAAAGGTGGTAGAAAAAGAAAGAATGCCATTACAGGACTAGCAAACTAGTCCTGTAAAGACTTACAGGTATAAGTGAGTCAGACAGACAGGCTAGGTGGAAGAGGGTAAGTTAAGTGAAGCAGGCTCGAGCTCCCAGGCTTTGAACTAGAGTTTCTGTAAATGATCCTGACTGGGGAATTCAGAAGCATCTGTGTGAAGCAGATCTAACATAACTAATACAAAAATATTCCACCTTTCAGAGCCCACCAGCCACGGTCTCAGGCACCAGCCACACAGCGGCCACTATCACTATGGCCCCTTACAAAGCTGCAAGCAGTTCTGAGGTACTTGTTGAAGTCGGGGGTGCTGGACATGCTGACCAAGGTGTTGGTAGCCTTCTATGAAGAATCAGAGAAACCTAAGCGTGTGATGGATTTCATTCAGCTTTAAGAAATAAATTCTTAACATTGATAATAGTTTTTTAAAGCATCATTTATAAGCTGCTACCCCAGAAAATCCAGAAATAGAATTGCTTCACCTAGAATTGGTGGAAATGAAAGAGAAATATGAATCTATTGTAGAAGAAAATAAAAAACTGAAAACAAAGCTTTCTTGGTATGAACCACCTCAGGAGGAGAAACGTACCGAATAGGATTCTTCTTGGTTCAAAAGACACTGAAAATGGTTTTGTATGACTTGAATAGCTTGTATAGTATATAATCTTTTCTGAACAGATGGTATAAAACTCTTTTAATATGTTAAATACAATTATCATACTTCAATTGTTATAAACACATAGAATTGTCAACAAAAACACAATATAACTTTCTTTGGGTCTTAAAGCAGGAGAATCCAGAGTAAATCCTGAAAAAATCTCAACAGCCATCTAAATAGTTTTCATTACCTTAAAAGATGTCTGACTAGTAATGATGGTACCAGTTGTATTTGAGCCGAGAAGTTTAGCATGGAATATTTCTTGGTTTAGTTCAGGAGATGAGCACAGGTACAGTCATTCTTTAAAATGAAGATGACATTTTATATTTTATATTCCCTGAGGCAGCTGGAGAGATCTGTGTGACCTAAGATGCATCTGCACAGGTTCGCATGAATCCTCTGCTCTTGTTTATATAATATAGAACGAATAACTCTTCTTTGCCACCACTTTGCCTTAGATAACCACGTGTGCCAGTCTAAACTCTGACATAACGTTTTCTTTCTATGCAATCATGCCCTATCTGACAATATTGCCTTGCTCTGCTCTGTGCTTCAGTGGGTCCTAGTTGCACACTGGTCTTTCTGTGTTAATTGTTTTTCAATTTGCTCTGACAGCAGTCAACCTGGTCGTAATTTATATAACTTTAAACAGGATCACGCTGTTCCCTTGCCTTCCCCTTCTGAAAATTGCTTAGCTGAGCACAGAACAGAGGCAGTATAAAATTCTGGGTGCATGCAGAAGCTGATATGACAGGGGGAATGAGCCATTTATCATGGAAGATTGTTTGTGGGTAGAATTATATAATGCTTTTCCCCTCAAAGTAGTTTTCTAGCTTTGAATTCATTTTATCTTTATTATCCCTGTGAAGCAGGTAGGGCACATATAAGGGGAAGTTGAGTACTGAATTTTTAGGCCGAAGACTGATATTAATAAAACCATCGACTAATTATAGTACCTTGGTGTATCAGTTAACTGCTCTAAGATTCACTTTCCCCATCTGTTAAATGAGAAGAAGAATATCTGTGCTGCCTACCCCACAGGATTCTCATGAAGGTCAAAGAATTATGTATGTGAAAGATATGTAAATGGTAAATTAAAGCACTACTAACTTAAAAAAACAAAAGTATTCCACCTTTCTGCAATCTATTAAAGTTGATATGGAATTAGTTAAGGCGCAAATCTACCAATCACTAACCTCTGCCAATTCCATTGGAAACAAATGACAGAAGAAAACGAGACTGTATCTCAAATGACTCTGAGGTAGGTAGATATTGAAGGTCTCTGAAGCAAAGAGATGATATTTTTAATTTCCTTTCAAGTTAAAGGGGGACTTTGTAAGAGAGAGAAAGAAAATGAATATTGAATTTGAATGGAGTCAAATAATAGAATTGGTTTTCTGGATTATGACTTACACACCAGTGAGCTCCTGGCAAGGATCAGAATACATCTCACCAAGACCAGGATGAATTTGCTTGTCCAACTAAATAAAGAAAATTTTAAACTAAAATTTGAAAGGGAAGGAGAGAAACACCCAGATCAAATCATAAAATCAGACACGCTAGTCCAAAAAGTATGATATTTTAAAAAACAACATGGAAGGAAGAACTAAACGATTTTGAGAAGAAAACAAAGAGGCTTAAGAAATAAAAACTTAAGCCCCAAGTATCAATGAAGCATTTAATCTGATATGCTAAAAGAAGAAGGCAAATAAAAAGCAAGAGCAGGCACTTTTCCCGATTCCTCCTGCCAAATCCAGCTAAAAACCCTAGGCATTGTATATAAAATAAACATGAGACTTAGAAAGGTAGAGAAAAGAAGGCAGACTCGCTAAGGACCTCAGGACCCGAGAAACAATACTTTTATACAAAAACTATTCTCCTCTAACCTAACACCCAGAAAAAAACTGTGCTCCTACCCACACCTCCGACAGCAAATGTCAAAGGGAGAGCTTAGACTTCTACCATCACAGGACTGTAACAGGAGGCCTTTCCCTCCTGGCCTGGATGGTGTCAGAAGGTTGAGTGGGAAGCCAGGGATTTCAACCATGCTGGGAAATAATGATCTCCTTTTCTCCTGTAATCAGTGAAAATCACACAGGGAGAGTGGACTTCAACCCCCACCTGGCAGGTAATAAAGCCCCCCGTCATCCTCCTTGCTGAGGTATTGTCAGGGGAGGTCCAGAAAAGAATGAGAATTTTTATCACTGCTCAGGGTTAATAAGGCCACACCCCATGGTGTCAGTAGAGGCCATGTGGGGAGGAGTAATGAGGTACCCCTTCCCCTCCAAGCCAGGGTGATATCAGTGGAGCCCTAGTGGGGAACCGGAACTCCCATTGCTACCCAGCAGAAACAAACACAACTGCCCATGCTGGAGTATCAACAGAGGCTAAATGAGGAACCTAGACTTCCATACCAACCTGGCAGTAAAAAGGCAATCCTCCCCTTCTCCCATGAGTCTAGGATAAGAGGCATGCTAAAACAGAAGATTTAAATAATATCCAGAGTCTCATAACATATGTGGCAGGTTGAATTATGTACTTCAACAAACACTTCTTAATCTTAATCCACATCCCTGTGGGTGTGAACCCATTGTAAATAGGGCCTCATGAAGATTTATTTTTAGTTAAAGCGTGGCAAACTGAACCAGGGTAGGTCTTAATCTGGGTTACTGGAGGCCTTATAAAGAGAACCCAGAAGTCATAGAAGCAAGAATGGAGAGGACATTGCCATGTGACAGGAGGCAGAAATACAAGCCAAAAAACGTCAAGGATTTCCAGTAGCAAGTACCAGAATGCTGCAGATTTCAGAGAGAAAACAAGCCTTGCCAATATTGTGATTTTAGACTACTCCTAACCTCAAAACAGTGAGTCAATAAATTCCTGTGTGGTATTTGTCATAGCAGCCTGGCAAACTAAGACACATAATACCCAAAATGTCTAGGTTTCAACTAAAACTCACTCATAATACCAAGAACTAGGAAAATCTCAACTTGAATGAGAAAAGACAATCAACAGAAACTAACACAGAGATGACAGAGATGTTAGCATCACCTAACAAAGACTGTAAAGCAGCCATGATAAAAATGCTTCAACAGCAATTACAATCATGCTTGAAACAAATGAAAAATAGAAAGTCTTAGCAAGCAAAGAAATAGAAAATGTAAAGAAGAACCAAATGAAAATTTTAGAACTGAAAAATATAATAATTGAAATAAAAAGCTCAAAGGATAGGCTCAAACACAGAACAGAGAGGACAGAGGAAAGAAGCAGTGAATTGGAAGAGAAAATAATAGAAATTACATAATCTGAACAATGGATAGAAAAAAAGACTGGGAAAATAAATGAAGAGAGGCTCAGGACATATGAGGCTATAATAAAAAATCCAACATTCATGTCTTCAGAGTTCCAGAAAGAAAAGAGAAAGAGGGCAGAGCTGAAAAAGTACTTAAGAAAATAATGGCTGAAAACTTCCCAAATATGACAAGAGACATAAACCTACAGATTCAAGAAGCCAAGTAAATCGTAAACATGATAAACCCAAAGAAAGCCATGCCAAGATATATCATAAGTAAACTTCCGAAAACTAAAGATAAAAAAATCTTGAAAGCAGCCAGAGAAAAATGAAATCTTGTCTATCAGAGAAAAATCAATTAGAATGACAACAAATTTCTAATCAGAAACCATGGAGGTCAAAAGGAAGTGGCACAACACTTTTCAAGTGCTGGAAAAAAAAAAAGAACCATCAACCCAGAATTCCATATCCAGCAAAAGAGAGAGAAAAAAAAATCCTTTAGAAATGAAGAGGAAATCAAGATATTTTCAGATTAAGGGAAACCAATAGAATTTGTTGCTAGCAGACACACCCTAAAAGAATGACTATAAGAATTTTTGAAACAAAATAAATGATAAAAGAAGGAATCTTGGAATATTGAGAATGAAGAAAGAATAACTGAAAGAGTATAAATATGGGTAAAAACAATATATTTTCCTTCTCCCTCTTGAGTTTTCTAAATTATATATATATATACATATATATTTAAGTTTTGTACTGCAACAAAATTTTTGCATAAAAATGCATTGAGGCAAGTGGGTATGGCTCGAGCGACTGAGCTCCTGCCCACCACATGGAAGGTCCCGGGTTCGGTTCCTGGGGCCTCCTGGAGAAGACCAGTGAGCTGGCACGACGGGCTGGCACAAGCTGACATAACAAGATAATGCAGCAAAGAGACACAAAAAGAAACACAAAGAGAGAGACAATAAAGCAAAGAGTGGCAGTGGCTCAAGCAATTGAGCACCTCTCTCCCACATGGAAGGTCCCAGGTTTGGTTCCCAGTGCCTCCTAAAGAGAAGATGAGCAGACACAGAGAGCACACAGCAAATGGACACAGAGAACAGAAAGCAAGCACAAACAACAAGGGAGGGGGAAAAATAAATAAAATAAATCTTAAAGAAAAAAATGCATCGAGTACCAAATTCGACGAGTTTCAAAGCAGTTGAGTACCAACGTATACCTGTACTGGAGTTGAAGACCACAATAACTGAAATGAAAAATTCCCAAGAGAGTTTCAAGAGCAGACTGAAGCTGGCAGAAGAAAGCATCAGTGGACTCAAAGATAAGACAACTTTATGAGCCAGGCTGAGAAGCAGGGGAAAATAGAAAAAAAGAAAAAAAAAAAAATATATATATATATATATAAAGCAAAAATAGGCTAAGAGACCTCCAAGACATTATCATTATGGGAGTCCCAGAAGGAGAAAAAGAAAGAAAGGGGCAGAAGGACAATCTCTAATCACAGAAAACTTTCCAAATTCAGCAAATGGATGATCACATACATCCAAGAAGCACAGAGAAAACCAAACAGGATAAACTGAAAGAGAAATATGCACCACCACATACTGATCAAACTGTTGAGTTCAAAGGACAAGGAGAGAGTTCTGAAAGCTGCAAGAGAAAAGCAACATGTTGTGTACAAGGGAGTACCAATTAGACTAAGCACAGGTTTCTTATCAGAAAACATGGAGGCAATGAGGCAGTAGGTGAAAATACCTAAACTGCTAAGAGAAAACAACTGCTAAGCAAGAATTTTATATCTGGCAAGACTTTCTTTCAAAAATGAGGGAGAGATTAAGACATTCCCAGAGAAACAAAAGATGAAGGGTTCATCACCACTAGCCCTGCCTTACAAGCAATGTTAAACGGAGTTCTTCAGACTGAAAGGAAAGGATTCTAGACAATGGTTCAAAGCAGCATGAAGAAATCATGACTTCTGGTAAAGGTAGCCATTTGGATAATTATAAATGCCAGTACTATTGTATTTTTTTTTTTTTTTGGTTTATAATTCTATTTCTTATTTTTGCCAAGTGCTAAAATGCAAATGTATAAAAAGTAATGATAAATCTATGGTTTTGGACAATGTACAAAGAAACAAGTACAAAAAAAGGTTGAGGGAACAGTGTTTGTGTATGCCATTTAAGTCCAGTTTATATTTAATCAATATGACAGTTATATATTAGAATGTTAAAATAAATTTCAGCCCCATGGTAAACACAGGAAAATATATGAAAAATATATTTCAAGATGGTGAAAAGGAAGCCTACCCAATGGGAGAGAATATTTGGAAACCACATGTCTGATAAGGGTTTAATTTCCAGGATATGTAAAGAGATCATACAACTCAATGATAAAAAGTCAAGCAACCCAATTTAAAAATTGGCAAAAGACTTGAATAGACATTTTTCCAAAAAGGAAATATAAATGGCTAAAAAGCACATGAAAAAATGTTTAACATCATTATTACTAGGGAAATACAAATCAAAATTACAATGAGATGTCATTTCATACCTTATAGTTTTTTTATTTTTGTTTTGTTTTAGTTTTGTTTCAGGAGGTACTGGGGATTGTGACACAGGCACTCAATCACTGAGCTATCCCACTCTGCTCACACCATAAAAGAGTTTTAAAAAACAGAAAACTCTAAGTGTTGGAGAGGATATGGAGAAATAGGAATACTCCTTCACTGCTGGTGGGAACGTAGAATGGTGCAGCTGTTAAGGAAGACAATTTGGAGATTCCTCAGGAAGCTAAATATAGAACTGTCATATGATCCAGCAATCCTACTGCTAGGCATATATTCAGAAGTGAAAGCAGGGAGGCAAACAGACATTTGCACACTGATGTTCACAGTGGCATTATTCACAAGCGCTAAAAGATGGAAACAATTCAAGTGTCCATCAACATATAATGGATAAACAAATGTGGTATATACATACGATGGAATAGTATTCAGCTGTAAGAAGAAATGAGGTTGGGATGCATATGACAACATGGATGAACCTTGAGGACAATATGTTGAATGAAATAAGCCAGACACAAAAGAACAAATATTGTATGGTCTCACTAGCATGACTTAATTATAATGAGTAAACTCATGGAGTTAAAATACAGAGTATAGGTTAAAAGGAGATAGAATGAGGGTTGAGAAGGGGGAGCTGATGCTTAATGTCTGTAGAAGTTTTAATAAGATTGATTGTAAATGTTTATTATAGTGAATATAATTAACAGCGCCAATTTATAGATGTGATTGTGGCTGAAAGGGTAAATCTATGGTCGTTAATGGCAATAGAAGGAAAGATAGAGGATAAACTTGAGACAGTATAACACAGTGATCCTGGTGGTGGATGAGGATTGTGGTTAATAGTACAAATACAAGAGTATTCTTCCATGAAATGGAACAAACGTATCTCACTTATTACAAGGTGTAATAATATGGTGATATATGGGGAAAATACAACTAATGTAAATTATAGACTATAGTTAACAGGAATATTATAATATTTTTTCACTAATTGCAACAAAGGTACTATATCAATTAATGCTAAGGGTCAAAAACTGAGGGGGTGGGTATAAGGGAGTATGGGAATTGTCTTTTTGAAGTAATAAAAATGTTCTAAAATTGACTGGGGTGATAAGTACAGAACTCTGTGATTAGACTGAGAGCCATTAAGTCTACATTTTGGATGGATTGTACAAAATATGGAACTGTATAACACAGTGAACCCTGTTGTAGATGATGGACTGTGGTTGATAGTACAAATATAAGAATGTTCTTTCATGAATTAAACCAAATATACAATACTATTACAATGTGTTAATAATAGGGTGGTATATGGGACAAATTCACCTAATGTAAACTATGGACTATAATTAACAGTAATATTACAATATTCTTTCATCAAATGTAACAAAGGTACCAAACTAATGCAAAATGTCAACAATAGGGGGGTATATAAGAACACTGTATTTTTACATGACTTTTCTGTAAACCTACACCTTTTCTAATTTAAAAAAATAATGAAAAAAAAAAAATTAAGTGAAAGAAGCCAGACATAAAATACTACAAAATATATGAGTCCATTTATATAAAATGTAAATATAAATAAGTTTATAGAGTTGGAATTAGAATAGTGGTTATATAGGGCTGGGGAAGGACAGAGGGATTGAAAGGTGACTGCTAAGGGATATGGGGCTTTTCTTTTTGGAATAATGAACATGTTCTAAAATTGATTGTGGTGATGAATATACAACTCAGTGATTATACTAAAAGCCATTTATTGTATACATTGGATGGTGTATTAGTCAGCCAAAGGGGTGCTGATGCAAAATACCAGTAATCTGTTGGCTTTTATAAAAGGGTATTTATTTGGGGTAGAAGCTTACAGTCCCAAGGCCATAAAGCTTAAGTTACTTCCCTCACCAAAGTCTGTTGCCACATGTTGGAGCAAGATGGCTGCCAATGTCTGCAAGGGTTCAGCCTCCTTCTTCCTCTTAAGGCTCCGTGGTCCCAGCTTCTTCCAAAATCAGCTGTAGGCTGGGATAAATCTTGTCTCTCTCCTAGGGCTCATCTCTCTCTGGGCTCAGCTGCTCTGTTCTCTCCACAAGGTCAGCTGCAGACTGTCAGACTCTCTTCCCGGGGCGTCTGCCGTGTCTATGGAGCCATCTCTATTATTCTGTGTTCTTCTCCTGTGTGTTTACTTCCTGGGTAAACAAAACTCCAACTAACTCCTCTGCCTTGTTGTTTTCTCTGTGAGTTCCTGCCCACCAAGGGGGCAGGGACTCAACGTCCTACTGACGTGACCCTATCAAAACCCTAATCATAATTTAATCAAGTAAAAGTGAAACCTCTGAAGAAAATACAATCTAATACACCCAGAGGAACAGACCAGTTTACAAACATAATCCAACATCTATTTTTGGAAATCATAAATAATACCAAACTCCTACAGATGGATTGTAAGGTACATGAATATATCTCAATAAAAATACTTTTATTAAAAAAAAATAAAAAGAGCATGACCCAACTACAGACTGTTTTGTTGTTGTTGTTGTTTTTGTGTGTGTGGTAAGTTTTCACTTTGACACTTCGTTCCTCTTATCCTATTTCCTTGCTGTTGTCTATGTTCCGGTTTTCCCATGGGCTCTTTATCTCTTTGTCCAGTTCCCTCCAGATCAATGCCATGAAGCCTCCTACTCTGTGGGTTCACAAAACAGCTCAGCTGTTTTTTATGTGAAAGCTGGGGAGTGCCCACCTAAGTCGACGCCATCTTGCCAGAACTTCCAAATACAGACTGTTTACAAGAGACTCAATCTAAATTCCAATATATAAGTAGGTTGAAAGTGAAAGGATGGGAAAAAAATATACCCTGTAAGTAGGAACCAAATGAAAACTGGGGTTCTAGAACTAATATCAGATAAAATAGACTTCAAGTAAAAAACTGCTACAAGGGACAAAGATATATATCATTGTATAATGATAAAGGGGTCAATTCAACAAGAAGACATAACAATTATAAATATATATGCACCTAACAGCAAAGCCAGCCCCAAATATATGAAGTAAATACTGACAGAGTTGAAGGGAGAAATAGACGGTTCTACATTATTATGAGACTTTAATACACCATTTTCAAGAATGGATAGAACATCTACACAGATGATCAATAAGGAAATAGAAGACCTGAATGATACTCTAAACAAACTAGACCTAATAGACATATACAGAACCCTTCACCAAACAGCAAGAGAATATACATTCTTTTCCAGTGCACATAGATCATTGTCCATGGTAGATCATATCTTGGGTCACAAAACAAGTCGCAGGGAATTAAAAAATATTGAAATCATATAATGTATCTTCTCCAACCACAATGGAATGAAACTAGAAATTAGTAACAGAGGGAGAAACAGGAAATTCACATATATGTGAAAATTAAACAACATACTTTTTTTTTTTT
>JAQZBX010097752.1:0-11676 GCA_029593785.1 Cabassous unicinctus | reverse complement strand
CATAATGTCATTTATATTCTGTTAAACTTCATGGTAAAATAAAGAAATTTGCAATTCTCAAGAGGAATATATTAAAGAATGTCATGAAGTCCATCTTACAAAATATTCATTTGTAAAAATAAAAACTTTCAAGTAAAGCAAAGATTTTTAAATAATAAAACTTTCAAAAACATTTTGTCAGAAAGTATTAGTAAGTGGATTGTGAGAAGATGGCAGAGCAGGGAGCTCCAGGCCTCAATCCTTCCACTAGAATAACTAAACAGGCAGGAACTATCTGAAAGAACTATTTTGAAACTCTAGAATACAGAACACTGTACAGCATGCAGGGAAGAGTGAGGTGAAGAATTACGTAAAGAACAGAAAACTGCTCTCTCTGCTTGGCAGCTATTGGCTACCACCCCCCACCACCACCCCCACCCCACATTTGCAGCAAGCTGCCGTGGGGTCCAGTCTTGGGCTAGTTTGCTGGTGACAGAAAGGGACCTAAAAGTCCTCTTCCCCAAGACCTTCCCAGGGCCTCCTGGTGAAGGCAAGCTGGCCCGTGCTGCGGAGAGCTGAGGTGGTGCAGCAAGATGACGCAACAAAGGGAGATGCAGAAGAGAGAGAGTGAGAGATTCAGCAGACCAGGGAGATGAGGTGGCTCAAGCAATTGAGTGCCTCTCTTCCACACTGGAGGTCCCAGAATCAGTTCCCAGTGTCTCCTAAAGAGAAAGACAAGAAGAAAAGACAAGCTGACATGGAAAGAGCACACAGCGAATGGACACAGAGAGCAGACAGAGAGTGCAAAACAACAAAAGGGGAGGGGGATAAAATAAATAATAAACAAAAATAAATAAATAAATAATTTTGAAAAAATAAAAGATCTTAAAAAGCTCAAGGAGATGAAGGAAAATTCAGAGAAAGAACTAAAGGATATCAGGAAAATAATGAACGAACAAAATGAGGATCCTAGTAAAGAGACTGAAATTTTAAAAAGGAATCAAACAGAACTACTGGAGTTGAAGACAAAAAAAAAAAAAAGAAATGGAAAATTCCAAGGAGGGTTTCAAGAGCAGATGGGAATTGGCAGAAGAATTAATGAACTTGAAGTCAAGACACTTGAAATGAGTCAGGCTGAGAAACAGAAAGAATAAAGAATTTATAAAAAGCAAAAATAGCCTAAGACACCTCTGGGTCACCATTAAGTCCCAATATACACATTATAGGAGCCCCAGAAGGAAAAGAAAGGGAAAAAGGAGCAGAAAGAATATTCAAATAAACAATGAAAAAGAATTTCCCAAACTTAGCAAAAGACATTAATTTGCGCAACCAAGAAGAACATCAAACAGGATAAAAGTGAAGAAAAATATACCCTGTCATGTATTGATCACACTTAACAACTGTAAAGGATCAAGAGAGAATTCTGAAAGCTGCAAGGGAAAAGCAACATGTTATGTACAAGAGAGTACCAATTAGACTGAGTGCCAATTTCTCATCAGAAGCTATGAAGGCCAGAGAGCAGTGGGTTGAAATACTTAAAAGTGCTAAAAGAAAACAACTTCCAACAAAGAATTTTATATCCAGCCAGACTTTCTTTCAAAAATGAGGGAGAGATTAAGACATCAGATAAACAAAAGCTGAGGGAGTTCATCACAACTAGACTTACCCTAAAAGCAATGGTAAATGAAGTTCTTCAGACTGAAAGTAAAGGACACTAGATAGTGGATCCAATAAACATACAGAAAGACCTATGATATGTAACTGCACTTCTTACTCTCCAGAGGAGCTAAAATGCAACTGCATAAAAATTTATGATACATCTATAGTTTTTTTATTTACAATCTACAAAGATATAAGTGGTAACAAGAACAAAAAAGCTGGGAGGACAGAGGGTTACTGGAAAAGTATATTTGCATGCTATTGACACTAAGTTGTTATCAAACCAAATATGACTGTTACATATTTAAGATATTAAATTGTAACCCCATGGTAACCACAAAAAATACAGATGAAAAATATATACAGATATGAAAGAGAGGGCACTCAATATGGTACATCCCACAAAATAAAATAAATATAAAAGCAGGCATTAATGGAAGAATTGAGAGAGAGAAGGGAAAGAGTGAGCAAGTGCACTAACTAAAATAAGTTTTGAAAGAATATTTGGACTTCAGCAAAGTCCTATGTATTTACTTTAATACAAATTTAATACAAATTTTGAAATTTAACATCTGAAAAATGGTTTTTTTAAAAGAGAATGTCATTTTTCAGAAATGACAATCTAATAGAGATGTCAATTCTTTCTCTAGCTTTACAAGGAAAAATGTTTACCTTATTATATTGGAAATAATTTAAAAACTGATGAAAGGTAGTATAGATTTGAAAAATGTATATATACTATTTGAAATAAAAATTAATGAAGGAGCAATTATATGAAAAAATGAATACATATTCTAATAAGTTACATGAAAAGGAATGTGAAAGACAATACTCAAATACATAATATGTGATCCTTCAATTTATTTTGCCCTAAATTTACCCAAATGATATTTTAAAAGCAGTATGAAATAACTAAATAGGATATTCCTAGAATAATTTTAATAATTTACTTAATTATTAATATATTGAATATTACAAATGCATGTCGTTTTGTAAGGGCTGGAAAAATTGAATTAAATTGCTATGAATTCAATAGCACTTAAAAGATGATTCAGCATAATAATCTCCTTGATGACATGAGACCATATCAACTTACTGAGATGTCATATCATCCAATGGTTCTAATCAGGTGGGAAGTCTCTAAGAGGTTGATGCAGTTCCCTATATTAAGTCTCCTCTCACAAGACATCACTTTGCTACTCTTATCCATGTCAAAAGAAAAGTGTATCTAATTTGTAGAAATCAATAAATTGTTTAGAAATTATTAGAAGATGGTAAGTGCTTTGTATTATGATTTATATTACTTTGTAAGTAGTATATTAAAGATAATATATGTGTTAAGAGAAAAGTGAGTAAGAGCTTTTAAATTGTCAATTTTTATGTTAATTTATATATGATTGATATTATTAAATTAATATTAAATGTTTTTATTTCACTCCTGTCTCTACCCACCCCACCCTCATAATCAAGAAGCAGATTTCTTTCTGTACTCATGGCCCAGAAGTGGATTTAGGTTTTAATAGCAGATTGGAGAAGAGAGATTCCGTGAACTTCAAGACAAGGCAATTGAAATAATTCAGGCTGAGGAGTATAAAGGAAAAGAATGAAAAAAAATTAAACAGAGACTGAGAGACCTATGTGAGACCATGAATATGCACAACAGGAATCCTAGAAGGGGGAGAAAAAGAGAAAGAGGCAGAGGAATATCAAAGAAATAATGGCAGAAAACTTCCCAAATTTAAGAAAATATATGAATATAAGCATTCAAGAAGCCCAGTGAACATCACACAGGATAAACTCAAAGAGAACCACATCCAGATGTCTAGTAGTCAAACAAGATTGGCAGAGTGAATAAGAAGCATAACCTAGCTATATGTTGTCTGCAAGTGACTCACTTTATTCAAAGACATAAATAGGTTGAAAGTGAAAGGATGGAAAAAATATATACCATGCAAATAGTAACCAACAGAGCTGGGGTAGCTATACGAATATCAAATCAAATAGACTTTAATTCTAAAATTGTTATGAAAGACAAAGAAAGTCACTATATTCTGATAAGAGGGTCAATTAAACAAAACAAAAGAAGACATAACAGCAGAGCCCTGAAATATAAAAAAGCACATATTGATGGAGTAGAAGAGAGAAATAGATCATTCTACATTAATAATGGGGAGATTTTAATACACCTCACTTTCAATAATGGATAGAAAGTCTAGATGTAAGATCAATAAGGCAAAAAAAAATATGTATGACACTATAAACCACATAAGACCCAAAAGATATATATATATATATATAGAACACTTCTAGCAGGGCACACTTTCTTCTCTGGGGCACATGGATGATCTTCCAGGATAGACCAAATGTTAGGTCACAAAACAAATCTCAATAAATTTAAAAATATTGAAATAATACAATGTATTTTCTCCAACCATAATGGAATGAAGCTAGTAATCAGCAACAGAGGGAGAAACTGAAAATTCACAAATATGTGGAAATTAAACTATGAACTCTTGAACAACCAATGGATCAAAGAAGAAATCACTAGCAAATATCTTGAAGTGATTGAAAATGAAAATATAATACACCAAACCTCATGAGATGCAAGAAAAGCAGTGCTAAGTGGAAAATGTACAGGTCTAAATGCTTATTTAAAAAAGAATAAAGATCTCAAATCAGAGACCTAACCTCAAAACTAGTGGATCTAGAAAAAGAAGAACAAATAAACCCAAAGCAAACAGAAAGAAGGAAATAATGAAGATTGGAGTAAAGATCAATGAAATAGAGAATAAAAATCAATAGATATAACAGCAAAACCAAATGGTGATTCTTTGAAAAGTTCAATAAAATTGATAAATCTTTAGCTAGATTGCCAAAGAAAAAAAGATAGAGGACACAAATAAAAATATCATAAATGTAAAGAGGGACATTACAACCTACCTCACTGAAATAAAAAGGTCTATAAGAGGATACTATGAACAGCTGTATGCCAGCAAATTAGATAACCAAGATGAATGGACAAATTCCCAGAAACACTCAAACTACCTACACCAGGGGTTCTTAACCAGGGTTCCACGGACCCCCAAGGGGTCCATGGAAAGATTTTAGGGGGTCCATGAGCTTGAATTGAACAAAAATCAACTTATTATCTCTCTTTTCTTTAATCTCTAACTGAAATCTAGCATTTCTTTCACTTATGAATGTATGCAATAAATTATAGTAGTATTCCATGGTTTTCACCTGACTGACAAAGGGGTCCTGGAACAAAAAAGGTTAAGAACCCCGAACTATACTGACTCAATAAGAAACAGAAGATCTCAACAAACAAATAACTACTAAAGAGATTGAACCAGTAATTAGTAATCAAAAATCTCCCAACAATGATAATCCAGAAGAATTTCACAGGAGAATTTTACCAGACATTCCAAGATGAAATAACACCAATTCTGCTCAAGCTCTTCCAAAACACTGAACAGGAGGGAACACTACCTAACACATTCTATGAGGCCAATATCATTTGCATACAAAGCCCAGATAAGTACACCACAATAAAAGAAAATTATAGACCAATATCTCATCCGAATACAGATGCAAAAATCTTCAACAAAGTATTAGCAAACTGAATCCAATAGAACATTAAAAGGGTTATATACCATGGTCAAGTGGGATTTTATCCTAAGTATGCAAAAGTGGTTCAACATAAATAAGTCAACTACTGTAGCACACCACATAAATAGAACAAAGGAAAAAACAAAACAAAACATGGTCATCCTGAAGCAAGAAAAAGCATTTGGCAAAATGTGGAATCCTAACTTGATTTAAAAAAATAACACTTACTAAACTAGGAAAAGAAGGAAACTTCTTCAAAATGATAAAGGGCATATATGAAAAACACAGCTAACATCATTCTTAACGGTAAAAGATTGAAAGCTTTCCCTCTGAAATCATGAAAAATGATGCCCACTGTCACCACTGTCATTTAAAATTGAACTGGAAGTTTTAAAAAGAGCAATGAGGCAAGGAAAAGAACTAAAAAGCATTCAAATTGGAAAGAAAGAATTTAAACTTGATTTTACATATAGAAAATCCTGAAAACCAAAACAAAACACAACAAAGCTACTAGAGCTAATAAATGAATTCAGCCAAGTGGCAGCAGACAAGATCAACATGCAAAAATCAATAGTTTCTATATATTAGTGTGGTAGTTTGGAACTGTATGTGCCCCAGAAAAAAAACAAACCAAAAACAAAAACACCCACATTTTCTTAAATTAATCCATTCCTGTGGTTATGAAACCATTGTAAGTAACACTTTTTGATGATGTTACTTCAGCTCAGGATGGGTCTTAACCCTATTACTGGAAACCTTTATAAAAACGAAATTCAGACGAAGAGAGAGAGAGAGTCACAGGAAGTAAGAAGCTGAAAGGAAACATGGAAGAGAAGGAAAAGACCAGGAGACGCTGTCATGTGCCTCGCCGAATGTCAGAGGTGGCAGCCCCAGGATGCCACAGTCTTCAGGGAAAAAGCATTGCCTTGATGGAGACTTAATTTGGACTTTCTTTTAGCTTCAAAACAATATGCTAATAAATTCCCATTGTTTGAGTCTACCCATTTCATGGTATTTACTCAAGTAGCCTAGGAAAGTAAAACAACTAATAGTGAACAATCTGAAGAGGAAATCAAGAAAAAAATTCCACTTAAAATAGAAATTGAAAGAATCAAATATCTAGGAATAAATTTAAGCAAGGATGTAAAGGACTTGGACACAAAAAAACTACAAAATACTGCTATAATAAATCGAAGATTCCCTAAATAAAGGGAGGGACATTCTGTGTTCATGATTGGAAGACTAAATATTGTTAAGATGTTAATTCTACCCAAGGATTTACAGATTCAATGCAATCCCAATCAAAATTCCAATAGCCTTCTTTGCAGAAATAGAAAAGCCAATCATCAGATTTATATAGAAAGGAAAGTGGCCTCAAATAGCCAAAGCCATCCTGAAAAAGAAGAACAAAGTTGGACCACTCACATTTCTTAATCTTAAAACTTATTAAAAAGCTACTATAAATAAAAACAGCACAAGGACAGGCAAACAGACCAGAGGAAGAGAAGTGAGAGTTCAGAAATCACCCCTCACATTTATGGACAACTGATTTTTGACAAGTGTGCCAAGTCTGCTCAATTTACCATACTAAAACAAGATGTTAATAACAGAGAAAACTGTGTTTGTGAAGGGGGGTATATGGAAAACTGTATTTTCTGCATGCATTTTCTGCATGTTGTAAACCCATAACTTCTCTAATAAAAAATTCTATTGTATCATAAGCAAGGGGATAGAAAGTGATACACTATAGAAAATCATTAGATTAGAAATAGAAACTAAAAACATAAGATAAAAACCTTAAAACAAGTGACAAGTAAGAAGAAAAAAAAAAAAGAAATTGGAGAGGGAAAAATAATATGTAGAAAAATCAAAAGTCTTTGATATTCTTGTGCGCTCTAGTCCTTGGTAGTTCATGCCTAATTATGTAGAAACATAATACATATGGATGAGAAAAATTAAACCTATTCCATATATATGTAAAGTTTTGAAAAGATTGATTTGAAAGACAATGTAATAAGAAAAATACTTTCAAAGTATCTAATGATAAAAACCAATGCAATTTCATGTGTATGCATAAATTTCTCCTTTCTTCTTAGCTACAGTTTTTAAATTAATTGTTTTTGAGGAACTAGGTGAAGGAAGAACGTATAATCCTAAATTAAAGAAACTATTATGAAGCAGCACACAAAGGTCCTTGAAATCCAATTGTCACAGGAACCTCTTCCTGGGAATTCATTGGATGGGTTCCCTGCCAAGGCTGCTAAAACTTGAAATGCCTGTTTTCCAAATTCAATCATTTATATTATCTTTTCCTACCTCTATTTGTTGACTGGAGTTCAATACTTACATTCATTCTAATTTATTGCATGGGATTTAAAGGAGGAGAAGTGCTGATAGGATCTCTGATACTGGAGTCAGTTACTCTCCTGTGATAAAGAGCCTGGTTAATCGATTCTGTTTTATATTTTCATTTAACAATCTTCCTGTCTTCCCAAGTGTATTCTCCACCACTAAGACTGCTACAGATTCTAGGTGTTCCAGGCAATCGATCTTATCTTTCATTTAAGCACAGATCTGTGCTTTGTTCCATAAGGCGCAAATTTCCAAGTCTTTTTCTCTTAGGTTTTTCTAAGCCTTCCTGTGGAGAGAGGTCCAAGGACGGAAGGGCATTTACTTAAGTCAAATAATTTAAAGATCTTTATGTACATCAGATATTCCTTTTTTCCCTCTTCTCCTAACACAGTTTTATCCCCCTGCAACAGAAACTCTGATCTTTGTGGATTAAGGACTTAAATTAAGGTTGGCAAGTGTCAAGAGCAACGTCTTCTTTATTAGTTGCTGATTTTTTTTTTTAATTAGACAGGTTTTATTTGTGGGGTTTTTCCTTCTTCCAGGCCACTGAGCCATATTGGAGGAAGTCATTTAATGGTAACTCAGTAATGAGGGCACTGGCCCTCTCGCCAGTAGTACCAGAAAAGCTTCCTGTGTGTCTTGACAAGGCTCTGGTTTCCAGCTGAAGGTAAAAGTACACTGCAATAACAAGTGCATTCTCACATGGTTTATATTCAGTACATGTATAAAGATTTACTGATGTTTAATAGTTAAGGTAGCCAATTCACTGCAAAAAACAGTTTTAAGGTACATGGTATTCCTCATGCTTAGTTGTACTGAGCATAATGCTTACACGAGATAATATTCTTTTCTCAAGGAAGAAAGCATTAACCACCACTGGAAAGAACTAATATGCAAATATATAAGGAGCAGAGCGTTTTTCTCTTTTAAATATTATTTTAAATTTAATATAACTTTCATTTCACATTTTTTTGGAATAACATTTTTAAATAATCTTACTGGAGGAGCCCCATATTTAAAATATTAGTAGCAGCAGCTATTTGTAACTTATTGAATTATTTCAGAGAATTTGAAAACTAAATATTTGTTATTTATTCATAACATGTGCTAGAGGTACATTTATTCCAATAACTGTACATGATCACATGTTTTCAGCATACATAATATCTGTGATAGAGTTTATAAAATATGATTTTGTAAAATACTATCTAAAGCTGGGACCCTGAATTTTTTTTTAAAGATTTGTAAAGAAGCTTTTCTTCCCTCCTTTTGAATCTAACACCATTTGATCTTAAATTCTTGTCCTTTGTGTCATTAGAACAAGCCACAATTTCCTTCTTCTATTTCGGAACATTTTAGAGACATCTACTGGAAAAAGGGCCTTATTGCAAATTTTATATAATAGATTGAAAAAGTTTGTTACTCCTGACATTATAAAAAAATGCCTTGCATACAAAATTACAAATCAGGTCTCTTTCTAAAGGCAAACTCTTTCCATAACTCTGAAAAAGTTATAAAAAAACAAATTTAAAATACATCAAAACTATTAATTTGGTGTTGGACTTAATGCTCCTTGTTTTCCAACAATCTTCTATTCAGTTAGACTTTTTAAAAATTAGTTTCCTGTTGGTAGTATGACCAATATTGTTAATAAGGTAATCTAAAAATAGAATTAATATTATTTTGATTGTCTGATATGCAGCTAAAGGGCATGTGTGCAGGATCTGCAGTGTCATAATCAGCTTACTATGAAATAATACAATAGGGAGAGCTGAACCATGGAGTTTGAGTCACAGTATCCCTTCTTACCAGATTGGGGATAGATCTAGAAGGAGCAAGGAAGAAAGAGAGAGTGTGAAAGTGGAGAAGAAGAATTAAAGAGAGTACAGTTCCTTGTAGCTCCATTTTATTCCTGATCTATTGATGTTTCTTGTGTATTTAAAAAGATCTCCCTTTTGCAATCTAATTTGAAAGGAAGTTGTTATTATATCATTGAATTTATTCTGGTTGTGGGGAAGAAACTTGTTGGGAAAGAAGGGAGTTACAAAGTTTATACAGTATTTTACACATTTTCTACAAATAAAATAATCTGATATTATGAGGGACTAGCACTGAAGTATTTGTCATGGTAGTTACATTACCACGTTATGCCAATCCCTTGAGGGCTGAGAAAGGCTTTGAAGGATGCATCAGCCAAGCTGATTATTCTTGCCAGTTATGGGGCAGCTTATCATAAGAGGCAGCATGGACACTGTCATCAGAGGAAACCTGCCAATTTTCCTTCCAGTATAAGAATAGAAGACTGTTGTCACATATACAAAATGTATTAAAAAGCAGAGGGGAAGCTTGGCAAAAAATTGGGTAGGTATCAGAAGAGAAAAATGTGCAAAACACCTCAGGCTAAATGACAAAGAAGAAAGGTGCAAAGATCAAAGGAGCACAGTCGTTCTTAATAATATCAGTGCATCAGTTGTTAATAATAAAAATTTTAACAGCTTTATGTACTGCAATAAAAATGAATAGTATAGGGGAGCAGATGTAGCTCAGTGGTTGACCACCTGCTTCCCATGTATGAGGTCCCAGTTTCAATCCCCAGTACCTCCTAAAAACAAACAATCAAACAAAACACCAGCTCTCATTGGGGAGCAGATGTAGCTCAGTGGTTGAGCAGCTGCTTCCCATGTATGAGGTCCTGGGTTCAATCTCCAGCACCTCCTAAAAAAAAAGTGAACAGTATGTCAGACTATTGTAAGGAGCAAAAAGAGGTTCTTTGGGGGGATGGATGTGGCTCAAATGGTTGGGTGTCCGTCTCCCATGTGGAGGGACCCAGGTTCGATCCCTGGGACCTCCTGGTAAAAAAAAAAAAGAGGTTCTTTTGTAATCACATCACTATTCGAATTGATTGTATAACAACATGACACAATGGTCATGACACAGTGGTTTGCCATGAGAAAATCATCCCCACCATAGATTTCAATGGAAAGGAGACCTCTACAGAATAGCTTAATCAGCAAAGACCTGAAGAGTTCCATTTATACCAGATTGACAGAAGGTCACTGTAGCAGTTTGGCAGTTTGATATAGTTACGAATTCCAAAAATAGATATTGGATTATGCTTGTAAACTTGTCTGTTCATCTGGGCATGATTAAGTTATGATTAGGGCGTTGACTGGGCCACATCAGTAGGGTGTTGAGCCCTGCCCCTTGGTGGGTGGGGTCTCAAAGATAAAAGACATGGCAAAGGACAGAATTGGAGTAGTTCTGATGTTGGACTCTTGAGCTGGAGCCCCGGGAAGTAAGAGAGTTTGGTCGTGAGGAAAGAAAGAAGGCCCCTGGAAAAGAGACGAGCTATTCAACTGACAGTTCACAGCTGGCCTTGTGGAGAGAGGCAAATCCTAGAGAGCCTCATAGTCTACAGCTGACCTTGTGGAGGAAACAGGGGCGCTGAGCCCAGAGAAAAACGTAGCCCCGGGAAGAGAGGAACCCAAGAAGCCTGAACCCTGGCAAATGTTGGCAGCTATCTTGCTCCAACACATGGCAACAGACTTTAGTGAAGGAAGAAACTTATGCTTTATGACCTGGTAACTGTAAGTTTCTACCCCAAATAAATACCCTTTATAAAGTTCAACCGATTATTGGCATTTTGCATCAGCACCCCTTTTTCTGACTAATACAGTCACATTCACTAATTGGAACATTTTTGTCAATGGGGAGTCAAGATAATGACTTATAAATCAAGTATTAAGATATTCACAGATTGCTTCCAATTAAAATAAGGTGTCATTAAACAATCAAAGCTAAACTATCTGAATTAAATTTAAATATTTCACATAACACCTCATAAAAGGGAATGACAGTACATAGCAGATATATATATATATATATTTTTTAAAGATTTATTTATTTTATTTTTATTTATCCCCCCCTTGCTGCTTGTGCTGCTGTGTCCATTCGCTGCGTGTCTTCTCTGTGTCTGCTTATCTCCCCCTTGCTGTGAGGTCTTGCCGCATCAGCCCACGGCGCCGCGCAAGCCGGCCTGCCCTCACAAGGAGGCCCCGGGAAGCAAACCCGGGGCCT
>JAQZBX010097751.1:0-11657 GCA_029593785.1 Cabassous unicinctus | reverse complement strand
CCAGGACCAGATAACTTCACAGGGGAATTATACAAAACATTCTGAGAATTAACACCAATCATGCTCAAACTCTTCCAAAAAACTGAAGAGAAGGGAATACTCCCTAATTCATTCTGCAAAGCCAAATTCACCGTCATACCAAAGCCAGATAAAGATCCCACAAGAAAAGAAAACTACAGACCAATATTTCTTATGAATATAGATGTAAAAATCCTCAACAATTACCAGCAATCCAAAATCCAATGGCACACTAAAAGAGTTGTACACCATGATTAGTTATGCAAGGGTGGTTCACCATAAGAAAATCAATTAATGTAATATACCATATTAACTGAATGATGGTTAAAACCACATGCTCATCTCAATTGAAGCAAAAAGCATTTGACAAAGTCCAGCACCCCTTCTTGATAAAAAAAAACTAAACTAAACTAAACTAAAAAACACTGAGTAAACTAGGAATAGAAGGAAACTTCCTCAAAATGATAAAGGGTATATATGAAAAACTTACAGTTAACATCATACTTAATTTTGAAATACTGAAAGCTTTCCCTCTAAGATGAGGCTGAAGACAAGGATGTCCACTATTACCACTGTTATTCAACATTATATTGGAATGTCTAGCCAGAGCAATTAGGCAAGTAAAAGAAAAAAAAAATATCTGAATTGGAAAGGAAGAAGTAGAACTTTTATTATTTGTGGATGACATGATCTTACTTACAGAAAATCCTGAAAAATCTACAACATAACTCCTAGAGCTAATAAATGAATGCAGCAAAGTGACCGGGTATGATAGCAACACCCCAAAATCAGCAGTGTTTCTATGCACAAGCAATGAACAATTGAAATAAGAAATCAAGGGAAAAAAACACATTTGTGATAGCAACTAAAAGAATCAAATATCTAGGAATAAATCTAACCATGAATGTAAAGGACTTGTACATAGAAAACTACAAAACATTGCTAAAAGATATCATAGAAGACCTAAATAAATAGAAGGACATTCCATGTTCATGAATTGGAAGACTAAATATTGTTAAGATGTCGATTCTACCTGAAGAAATTTACAGATTTAATGCAATCCCAATCAAAATTCCAAAACCTTCTTTGCAGAAATTTAAAGGGCAATTATCAAATTATGTGGAAAAGTAAGGGGCTCCAAATAGCCAAAGCCATCTTGAAAAAGAAGAACAAAGTTGGAGGACCCATGTTTCCTGATTTTAAAACTTATTACAAAGCCACAGTAATCAAAAGAGCATGCCACTGGCACAATAACAGACATACAGACCAATGGAATAAAATTGAGAGCTCATAAATTAATCCTCACATTTATGGCCAGCTGACATAGGGACAAAGACAACTCAATTGGGAAAGAAATCTGCCAAATGGTGTTGGCAAAAACTGTATATTCATTTGCAAAAGAATGAAGGTAGACTCCTACCTTGCATATTATACAAAAATCAACTAAAAATGGTTCAAAGACCTAAATATAAGAGCCAGAACTGTCAAACTCTTAGAAGAAAATCTTCCATTTTAGGTAGGGAAGCATCTTTAGGAACTGTGTTAGGCAATGATTTCTTAGACTTTACACCCAAAGCACCAAGCAACAGATGAAAAAATAGATAAATGAGACCTCATCAATATAAAAAACTTTTGTGCCTCATAGGACTTTATCATGAAAGTAAAACTGCCTACAAAATGGGAGAAAATATTTGGAAACCACATATCTGATAAGGGTTTAATATCCAGAATATATAAAGAAATCCTTCAACTCAACAACAAAAAGACAAACAATTCAATTTAAAAATGGACAAAGGCTTGATTAGACATTTCTCCAAAGATGATATATAAATGGCCAAAAAGTACATGGAAGGATGCTCAATATCATGAGCCACTAGGAATATGCAAATCAAAACCTCACTGAGATATCATTTCACACCCACTAGAATGGCTAAAGTGTTGGAGAGGATGTGTAGAAATAGGAACACTCATTCATTGTTGGTGGTAATGTAAACTGGTGAAGCTGTTGTGGAAGACAGTTTGGCAGTTCCTCAGAAAGTTAAGTATAGAATTACCACATGACCTGGCAGTCTCACTTCTAGGTATATACCCAAAATAATTGAAAGCAGGGACTCAAACAGGTATTTGCTTGCCAATGTTCATAGCGGAATTATTCTCAATTGCCAAAAGATGGAAGCAACCTAATTGTTCACCTACTGATGAATGGATAAACAAAATGTAGTATATATACACAATTGAATATTATTCCACTATAAAAATGAATGACATTCTGATGTATGTGCAACATGGATAGAGCTTGAAGACATCATGTTGCGTGAAATACGTCAGACACAAAAGAACAAATATTGTATGATCTCACCGATATGAAATAATAAAACTGAACAAATTCATAGCGTAAGAGTCTAGAATATAGGTTACCAACGCATGAGGTAATTGTAGGGAATAGGGAGTTAATGCTTAAATTGTATAGGATTTCAATTTGGGATGATGGAAATGTTTTGCTATTGGATAGTGGTGAAGGTAACACAACATGGTGAATGTAAATAACAGCACTGAATTATATATTTGAATGTTGTCAAAGAGGGAAATTTTAGGTTGTATATATATTATTAGAATATAAATAAAAAATATCCATGGGACTGTACAACATTGTAAACACCAAGACAAACCATAGGCTATAGTTAATAGTACAATTATAAAAATGTGCTATCATCAATTGTAACAAATGTACCACACTTATGCAAGGTGTTAATAATAGGGTGGTTTATAAGAACCCTATATTTTATGCATGATTTTTCTGTAAACCCACAATTTCTCTAGTAAAAAAATTTTTTACAAAAACAAACTAGAGACTGACCTTTTGGTTGAAGAGAAAATCACCACACAGAATATGAAGAAGGGAAAGACTGAGAGCAGGATTTTGAGAAATAAAAAAAAGGGACGTTGGCCAAATAATAAGCCTGAAATAAGAGAGTCAGCTTAGGTAAAAATTGATTCAAACTCACTCGGAAGTAACATTTAATTTAACAAGCAATTAAAATATTAATACACTTTGATCCAGTTATGTTACTTCTAGTAAGTATCCTAAGGAAGTAGTCTGACCTTTGAACAAACACTCATGCTCAGGTTCTTCAATGTGTTGTTTATAAGTGCAAAGAAAAACAAACAAAAAGGAAATGACTACACTAATATATACATCTGGGAAATGATTAAATAAATAACAGTATACAGTGTTAAAGTGGTTATTCAAATGTTGTTTGTAAAAATATTTGATGACATGGGAAAATGGTTACTATATTGTTCATGATTTTACATACAAATATATATATATATCAAAATATGTGTATGATATAACATCAATAACTGTATATAGTGATAATAGATATAATGATATGGAATGGTGAAAAAAAAATAGATGCCTAATTAAGAAATAACTTCTGGGTAAAGATCAAATTGGGGCAAACTCAGGGAAATGTGTTCTAAAAATAAAGTCAAAGGTGTGACTGTAAAGGCCCTTGTAAGACCTCAGAAAACTCTCAGGTTCTGCTGCAGAGAAAAAGCCTGTCAAAGAGGCTTTTAAGGAACTTATGGCAATTGTTCTTAGGAAGTGTCATCAGAAGTCCAAGGTTGAGAGGGCTTATCTCAAAGAGGTTTGTGGGTGTGGCTTTTGTCTAATGCGGCAAATCCCAAAAAGATTTGTGGAAGACAAAATTGTTTTTGAGAGAACTCTATTTGCAGAAATACCACCAGCTTGGTCTGAAAGGGATATATAGTACAAAATGAAAAGACGCCTTACCATATTTCAAATATATAGAGAAATACAATACATCAAACAAATATGTCAAAAAACTAACTACCCCATAGATTCTGGAAGAGAATATTCTAAAATATCAGTACTGCCTCCTGGTAGTGGGACCTTGGGGTGGTATCTATTTTTGCCATTTTCTTATACTTATCTGTACTTTTCAAATTCTCCACGAGTGTGAATTATACCAGTGATCCCCCTCCACCCCCCCCCCAAAAAAAGCATAAAAACAAACAAAAAGATAAGAAATCAAAACAAGACTAGGAATCAGTTCCTGTTAGACATATGGATGGGTTAATAACCTTTTCCCTTTCTAACTATTGTCATGGTTCACTCTTCTTCATTAATAAGCTTCTTGAATGCCTGGTCTACTCTTTATCCTTCACTTACTTCCCACAATTACCTCATTAAGTCCTTGAAATCTGGTTTATGTCACTTCATTCTTCTGAAAATGACATTCCATTCTCACAAATCACACCCCACTCAGTGCCTTATCTCAGTCTGCTTTCTAATTAACATCCTCTCAGCATGGGATAAAAAATACTCTAACTTCCTTCTTCTTTTAAACAATGTCATAGAAAACGGGGAACAAATAAATGTTACCAGCAAGGGAGCAAATATGAACCTGTTTTTAGAAAAATTACTTTTATGTCCATAAGGATGATAGATTAAATAAAGAAATGCATTTCTTTTTCTGTGAAATGGGTCTATTCATGGCTTTTGCCCATATTTTATTGAGCTGTTAGCATCTTTCTTATCAATTTTGCTTGAGCTCTTTCCATTAAGATAATGTCAAAGATATTTTTCACATCTGTGATGAATTTTTCCCTGGTTTATTGTTCATCATGTAATTTATTTTTATATCTTTGGGTCTTTTCTGTTTGTTTCCATTACAAAGGTAATACGTATTCCTTGTAAAAAAAAATCAAACAATATAGACATGCATAAAATACAAAGCAAAGGGCAGGTATTAAAAAAATCACACTGTATTTAAATGTTATATATGCCTTCTCATTTTGTTTACAGCATTGTTTTGGTTTGTGTATGTGTCTATGTGTTTTCAATAGAGATCTTCATCTCTTGCTTCTTTAAATCTTTAGATTTAAGTCTTTGGATTTAAAGAAGAGAAAAGGTCCTGTTGCCTCAGTTGGAAGCCCAGTGGCTCTTCCCTCTAAACATTCTGATAGGAATCTTACTGATCATAAGCCACATTTTTCTAGAACTTCCAAGATAAAAATATTTTGGTGACTGAAAGGACAATATGAACCGAACCTTTGTTAGGTCATCTATTAAAACAAATGAAAAAATAATGAAAAAGTATAAGGGAAATCTATATTAACATAGCTTTATTAGCATAACTCCACTACAAACACAAGCCCACAAACATGTGCTTCCACAAGAAAGCATTAATGGGTCTCCTAATACTAGTACATACAATATCATACAAAGCTGTGTATTTTTTGCAATCAAGGGAACACTTTTAAGCTTGGCAGGCACATAAAACCAAATATAGTGTAGCCTTAGGCTGCTAGTATTTGTCGGCCTTTGTTTTTTTTTGTGGAAGGAAAAAAGGAAAGCACACATTTGTCCAAAGGACCCAGATAAACAACTTTTTTACTTATGTCTAAAAACCTCCATAAATCAGTGAGGATAATGAATCTTATTTGTTTTGTGAAAGTTTGTATTGTATCTGCTTAAGCGAGCAGGTTGTGTAAGTTCCCTAGACACAAACAATGAGACTGCTTGCATTCTGCTTTTATGATTGTGGGTATAGAACTACCTGGCTTGTTATTTTTTTTAAAACTGTTCTGTCCCTTCAGGCAAAAAAGTCTAGGAGTCCAGACAACAAATTCTCCTAACCTTCTCCATTGTCCCTAATAATAAGAACAGAAACTATAGCCTCTATTTTAATTTGGAAATAATAGACTTTGTTATTCATTTATTCATTCATCCTATAAACATTTATAGGCTATTTTTTACATGCTTATATCTCTTTTAGTCACCAGGGATATAGATATGAAGAGAAAACAGTACTTGCTTTTGAGTCCCTTCCAGAGTATAAGTCAGAGCTACAAAATATTATTACAGTAATGTCATACATATTATAATATGTGTGTATAGAAAGAACTATAATTTGTAGAAAGTATCTAAGACAGCACACACATAGAGCCACTGCGTACACTTGGGAGATGATGGAAGACCTCCTATGGGAGGTGACATTACAGCTGAATTTAAATTTGGATGGTTGAGTAAGGTTTGTTCAGGTAGACAAGGCTGGGACAATTATTCCATAAAAAGGGAACAACGAGACTAAAAGAATAAGGCACAGAAGGGATTATCTCTTTTTTTTCTTTCTCAATTCTCTCACGTACCCCTTCCTGCAAATTTCTTTCCTTTTTGTCAATTTTTAAAGTAAACTTTATTTCAACTTCAAAAAATAGAATAATAGACAAAAGGTGACTTAACAAATTATGGAAGCATTATTTTTAAAAATTCTGTCCAGTCACATTTATCCCATTTAATTTAAAAAGCAAACTCAGTTGTTAATCCTTTGCTCAGAAAAATATATAAATGAGCACCAATTGGTTTTGTTTTTGTCATTTTTAAAAACTGACCCATCAAACAACAGGAGGTAAGTTTTAGCATGTATAAAACCACTCAGAATGGTCAGAGGAAAGATGCTCTGTAACTGTAAATAGAAATAAGTAATAAATTAGTGTTTCTGGAATCATATTTTAGTTCTGAAAGACATCACTCTAGTCCATGTAAAGGTGTAAGGAGAGCATGCACACAAAGATTTATATGCCAGAATGTTCAAAGTCATCTTATTTATACTAGAGAAAAATGGAAATACCTAAATTCTAACTTGAGACAGCAAGTTATAGAAATTACAAATATTAATATGTGACATAGATATAAGTGCATATATTCTTGATTGAAAATAAATACATAAGTCTGCAAAGTGTGATCTCATGTTTGTACAGAAATTTATATATACATTTAAATAGAGAAAACACCAGAAAGTCATACTGTATATCAAAAATAACATTATTTTAGGTTTTGGGATTACAGATAATTTTAATTTTGTTATTTTTTCCATATTTTCATTGCTGCCTATAATAAAAATGTATCATTTTATAATCATAAGAAAATCACAATAAATGTTCACATTGGGGGTTGGAGAGTAAACATCTATTAATAGTTTATTGTACTTACGTCATTTCTCCTCTAGTCTTTGGTTTGTAAATTACAGGTCAAAGCCAAGTACGAGGAATGCTGCCTGCTTGTCTCATAAAGAACATTTCATTGTATTTTAATAGATTGGATAAAAATTTGGGAAAAAATAAGTCAAACTGTAATAACAGATTTGAAGCTTGTGCTTGCAATAGAAATTTCAACTATTATCCTACCTCCAACTTTTTTTTTAATGGCACATATTTTGAATTTAAAATGTTACCCTTTGGATGAACTTTAAGACATTACTTTAAGAGATTTAACTGTGATGAATAATTGAGATTGAATTATTGATTTAAGGACTATTAGAGCGCACCTATACTTTTCTGTACCATAGTGTAGCAGCCAAATACAAATTAGCATTTGTCAATCAAGGTGCCCTTTGCTCTGTTGATAATGTTGCTTAGAAATAGGCTGTTAAAATTTGTCATTGTTAGTATATAATAACTATATTTACTCATTTTCTATCTGCCAATCTCACAATTGCTGAGGGAAGGGTCATAGTGTCCTAGCTGCTAAAACAAATAGCACACAATGGGTTGGCTTAAGCAAGGAATTATTGGCTCACAGTTTTGAAGACAGGATCAAGGCATCAGCAAGGTGATGCTTTCTCCCTGAACTCGGTGGCATTTGGGGGTTGGCTGCTGGCACTCCATGGCTTCTCTCTCACATGACAAGGCACATGGCGCTGTCTTTTCCTTCTCCTCCAGATACCATTTATTTCTGACTTCTTCATGGTGCCTTCCCTATGTTTAAATTTCATTCTGCTTATAAAGGACTCCAGTAATCCTATTGAAGTCCAATCTGATTCAGTTTGGCCACACGTTAACTGAAGTAACATCTTCAAGGGATCTCATTTACAATGGGTCCACACCCACCAGAATGTGGACCAAGACCAAGAACATGTCCAAACTAGGGTACACAATTCAATCCACCACAGTGCTCTATTTATGAGAAGTTAATTAGGCCAAAAAATGAAAACATGATTTCTTTAAAAAGATATGTGTTTTATGAACAACATTACAGGTATATGGCATAATGGTTAGGAACTTACACCTGAGTTTGAATTCTGGATCCATCACTTACTGTTGATGCATTAGGAAAATTACTTAAACTCCCCATCCTTAGTATCCACATTCATAAAGCAAGAATCATTCATTATTTCTACTACATGGGGGTCTTGCAAGGATCAAGTGCCATGATCCACGAGAAGTGCTTAGGGTGCCTTGCACATAGTAAGCACTCAATAAATATTAGCTATTAATACGTTTTCATAGCATTTTTACCATCTAATAGAGAAAGGATCATTAAAAACCCTCCATTTATTTTTTTCAATCTTTTTAATTAAATTATTTACATATGGGATAACATTTCTCATTCTCTGGAATACAACGTACTAAGTAGAAAAGATAAGACAACTTTCTGTGGCAAATGTTGAAAGCGTTTGTGATTTTTCTCAAGTAGATGTTATTAAATCTGGGCTAAAAGATTTAACATTTGCAAATTACTCAAACTAAACTTAGTGTGTGATGGTTCCCAACTAAGATGCATAGGGTTCTGAGAATGCGCTTCTAAGATTCTGCAAAAGATGGATTTTTTCCCCAATTAATAAATTTTAACCTACCTCAGAAACTTATTTAACTCTTTTATGTTTTATATATTGAGGTACACAGGAATTTTCATTTGGAAGAAAAAATACTTGCCCTCACTCTTCCCCCGCCACACATAAAGTTTATACCTTTTGACCTAAGGAATTGCATAGTTTTGGTGCAAACTTGAAGCTATTAATTTTCTATGGATGCTGAAGCTACAGTAGAGACTTCTTACCGTTTTCTTTATTTCAAATGCTTGACTGACAAAAAGAACAGGGGCTTTAGAAGCAGTTTTGTTTTTGTTTGTTTGTTTTTAACTTTAATGCTTTGATGGACTGGGGTAGCAGAGAGAACAACTTTTATGGCTAAAAGCTTTTCATTTCCATTTTTCTATGCTGAGTTTTCATAATTGTCTTAATATCTCTCAGTACTTTTATCCAGGACTCAACTCAAATGGAATTGCAGATAATATTTTTCTTTCCTTTGATTTCATATTTAAGCCTATTGGTTTATTTGTCCTTTTGATGGACCTAGGGAGTAATATTTGGAGTATAATTTTCCAAATTACAAATTGGAGAGAAAGGGGATAACTTACTAGTCTATTTTTTTTCTCTATTCCATTTACAATAAAAACATGCTTTCTCCTACATTATTAAAGGAAGGAGATGAGATGTCAGCAAGTGTATTTTCAGAATAAGTCATTCCCGAGAAGGGAATTCCTAACATTAGAAGCTATGTTTTAAAATGTAAGGGGGATTTAGTAACTCAGAATTTATATTTAAAAGAAGCTTCTTATTGACTAGTAGAAAAGTATTGATTTGGATTTAATATAATCAATAGACTTCTGGAGATGGCTTCACTTTTATGAGGTCCATATATATTCACTGGTAGAGTTAGATGTGCCCAGTTTTGTCTATTTAGTCTAACTTTTTTTTTTTTTTTTTTTTTAAGGAGGTACCAGGGTTTGAACCTGGGACCCTGTACATGGGAAGCAGGCGCTCAAACCATTAAGCTACATCCACTCCCCTATTCTAACATTTTAAGCAACTTAAAAAAATATATTATAAAAAATAGAAAAAAGAAAGAAATGTATATATATTATAGGAAATTGACAAGTCAATTTAATCATCTATAATTATTAGACTCTTTCTGGAAAATATCTATAGCTACCAATAACTAGAGTTGGGTGACAATTATAATAACAACAGGTCTTAGACCAAATTCCATCTCTCACACACCCACACATGCACTCACATTTTACTAAACATTTATTAGCAAACAGGCAAAAAAGGGTTTATATAACTTGCATGAAATAGAGTAAATTCTATAAGTTCTACCTCTCTGCCCTTTAGGTGCTCCAAAGATGTGTTGCATGAAATGCTTGTGGGAGACAATTGCACAGTATTCTGGAGGCAAAATTCAGTTAACCTTATCTGCACAAAGCAACAAAATACTAAGAACCAACGGCTTGACATGGGGCCTTTTAGGGATTAAACCTCAGATATTGACTACAGGACTTCCTAGACTCTGTCTAGCTGAAGAATCTGGACAAGCTGTACTGTGGAATGTCCCACTTTCTGCTTTGTCTTAGATCCTCTTTTTATTGCCATTTATTTTGTGCCTCCAAGCCCTATAGTACCTTTGAACTGGAATTTAAATCTACAGTCTTGGATAGAAGCCATTATAGTGTTCTTCTTTCACAACATCAGGAGACACTAACATTTGGTCATTTTACCAGAATGAATTAAGGTGGTGACAGTCTGATCATAGAGGAACGGTGATGAACAAGACAGAAAAGATCCTTGTTCCCATGGAGCTTATCATCTAAGGGACTGGATGTAGGATAAACAAGTAAATAAAGAAATAAATATAATACTTTTGAATAGAAAAAAGGCTATAAATGAAATAAAGTAATTCGTGAATGAGATAGAGAGGTTGTGGTCAAGGTGGTCCAGGAAATTCTCTATGACAAGGTGACATTGGAGCACAGCCTGAAACACAAGGAGCCAGTAAAGTAAAGACGTGGGAAAGGTGATTCCAGGGAGAGTGGAAATAAATTGCAAAGGCCTTGTGGCATGAATGAGTTTGGTGTGTTTGAGGACTAGAAAGGAGACTATTGGCTGGAGCAATAGTGATCTGGGGAAATCTATTTACTGGAATATTGTGGATCAGATAGCCTCACTTCTTCTGCCACCAACTACGTAGACATGATGAGCAAACTTTAACAAGTTTACTTTGAACTGTACAGCTGAGCTTGCAAGAAAGTAAGGAAAGTCCCCACTTGCCAAAAATGAAGAGGGCATGTAAAGTGGGCAGGTCAAAATAAAGGATGGTGGAGGGGAAAATATTGCAGCTCTTGGTAACCAAAGTCTTAGGTTTTAATAACTATGAGGGGATAAGAGATGAGGCCAGGTGTGCTTCAGAGGCAGGAAGATGGGATCAAAGTTGGAATTGAGACTCCTGCTGAGGGATTAGAAAAATTTCCCATCAGCACAAGGCAAGGGCATTCCACCGAAATATAACTTTCATGAGAGCAGGGGCTTTGCTTATTTAATTCACTGCTGTATCCCCAGTGCTCAGCACAGTGCTGGCATATAATAGGAACTTACTAAACAGTTGGTGAATGAATGACTGAATTAATATCTTATTCTGGGCTTTAAGTGAAGAAGAAAATGTCTCCCCTGACCTTCCCTCACATGAGTTGGATGCTTAGGATTGAAATTGAGAATAAATGTGAGGTTTGGTAACCTCCATTGCGAGAAATTAACACAAAAAGTGCTTTCATATGGTGATTCCCTGGAGAGTTTAGAAGTAGCAGAAGGACACACCTTCAACCAAAATTTTCTATAGATAAAAACTAAAAATGAGCTTACAATCTATAATTATAAAACACATGAGGAAACAAGCCACCATATGTGAGAGTCAGCAAACATGAACACTTTAGAAGTTCAGAAAGTGAAAAAAGTTGAAAAGTAATAAAAATAAGAATACTTAAAATTATTACAGGT
>JAQZBX010097750.1:0-11657 GCA_029593785.1 Cabassous unicinctus | reverse complement strand
AATCTGCTAATATGGTATATTACATTGTTTTTTTTTTTTTTATGTTGAACCATCCTTGTATACCGGGTATAAAACCCACTTGATCATGGTGTAAAATTCATTTGATGTGTTGCTGAATATGATTAGAACATATTTTGTTGAGGATTTTAGCATCCAGGTTCATCAGCGAGATGAGTCTGTAGTTTTCTTTTCTGGTGACATATTTATGTGGCTTGGTATTAGGGTGATGTTGGCATCATATATTGAATTAGGCAATGTTCCCTCCATATCTATTTTTTGGAAGAGTTAAGCAGAATTTTTGTTAGTTCTTTCAGGAATGCTTGGTAGAATTCACCTCTGAAGCCATCTGATCCTGGACTTTTTTTGGTTGTGAGGTTTTTGATGACTAATTCAATATTGTTACTTGTGATTTGCCTGTTGAGTTCATCAATTTCTTCTTTTGTAAGTGTAGTTTGCTTGTGTGTTTCTAGAAATGTGTTCATTTCATCTAATTTAGCCATCTTATTCCCATACTATTTTTCAGAGTATCCTCTTATGATACTCTTTATTTCTGAGGGAACAGTGGTGATATCCCCTCCCTCATGTTTTATTTTAATTGCATCTTCTCTCTCTCTCTCTCTCTCTCTTTTATTAGTCTAGCTAAAGGCTTGTCAATTTTGTTTAAAGCTGCGCTTTAAAATATTCACTTTATTTTTCTTTATTTATCTTCCCCTTTCCCCAGATGGTTCTCTCATCTGCCTGCTCATTGTTTGCTTTCCTTCTCCAAGAAGCATGGGACCTGAACCCAGGACATGAAAGTTGAGTATCCAACAGACTGAGCCACATTTGCTCCCTGTGAGCTGTGCTGTCTCCTGCTTTATGGCTTCTACTTGTTGTGGCAAGGGCAGAGTCTAGCTCTATTGTGGCAGCATCTAGCTCGTTTGTGGCAGGAGGTGGCATCTATCTCTGTTACTGCAGCATCTAGCTCCATTGTGGAGTAAGGAGGCACCTACTTATCTTTTTTTTTTTTTAGGAGGCACTGGGACCTGAACCCAGTGCCTCCCATGTGGTAGGCCAGTGTCCAAGGGCTTGAGCCAGATCTGCTTCCCAGGATTTGTCAATTTTATTAATCTTCTCAGAGAACCACCTTTTAGATTTGTTAAACTTTTGTAGTTTTTATTTTTAATTCTCATGTCATGTAGTTCTGCTCTAAACTTTGTTATTCCTTTCTTTCTGCTTGCTTTGAGATTAGTTTTTCTGTTCTTTTTCTAATTGCTCCAGGTGTTCAGTTAGGTCTTTGACCTTAGCGGTATTTTTTTTTTTTAATATAGGCATTTATGGCTATAAATTTCACTTTCATCACTACTTTGGCTGCATACCATATGTTTTGATATATTGTGTTCTCATTTTCATTTGTTTCAAGGCAGTTATTGATTTCTTTACATTTTCATTATTGACCCACTGAGCCTCGAAGAGTGTGTTGTTTAAATTTCATATCTTTGGGCCTATTCTAGTTCTCTTCTCCTTATTAATTTCCAGCTTCATTCTGTTGTGGTCAGAAAAATTACTTTGTAAATTTCAATCTTTCCAAATTTGTTGAGACTTGTTCTTTTACAAAGCATGTAGTCTATACTGGAGAAATATCCATGTGTGCTTGAGAAGGATCTTCACCAGGAATAGATTCTATTTCAAGATACCAAAATATATCTCATTTGTAAGGAGCAACTCCTCACTCATTAAAGTTTTATCATGAGATTTCAGAAGTTCAGTCCCATATCCAGGCTCCACTTCTAAGTTAGTTCTCTTTTTATATATACACCATTTGCAGTTACTTCGTGTTCTGCTAAGGAAGAGGCAGAAACTCTAAATGCTATGCAGAGGCAGCTTTATTCAATCAAATGAGTTTCAGGTTATATAATATGATTATAACAATTGAGCAATCACAAAAAAGAAAATAATTAATTAAAGACATAGGAAAGATCGAAAGTATATACAACCACTCACCAAATCTGGGGAAAACACAGCATCTGATCTCTCACACGGCAGGGGAGCCCTTTTCAGCTCATCAGTGTCCCAAATGGAAGAATGGTCACAGGCAGAGGGTTCCCTCCTGGGTAAGGCTCTAACTGGCATCTTGGGGACCATCCCTTTTAAGGGGTTCTAAACCTCAGAACTCAAGTGATTCTTGCAACTCGTGAGGAATGACCTCACCAGAAGTAACCAAATCCATCTGGCGGGAGGTGGTCAGGCCTCCACAGAAAAGATGTGTTGTCTCAAGGGTCTTTGTTCTATTCTATTTATGGTACACTGAACAAAAACATAAAGGTTTTTAGCTTTTAATTTCACAGTAGGTACAAACAGGGTGTGTAAATATCATGTCTGGTGACTTGCTCCTTTTAAACATTTGTTTTTGGATAATTGATGATGGGATTGCCTGCATAGCAGCGTTATAACATTCCAAAAGACAAAGGACAAGTTAATCATTCACAATTCTAGGCTAAAACAGCAGTGACTATTGAAAAGCTTATGAATTCACAATTCTTAATAATAATTTCTTTATAGGACATCGTTTCCTCTAATACCTTCCATGAGAGTTAGAATCAACTTCTTCCAAAATCCTGTTAATTTTGATATTTTGAACTCCTCCCATGAATCAAAAATGTTTTTAATGGCATCTGTAATGGTGAATCATTTTCATAAAATTTCAATTTACTTTGCCGAGATCCATAATAAGAATCACTGAATATGGCAGCTATACCTTAGAAAATGTATTTCTAAAAAATAAGGACTGAAATTCATAGTGACTTGTCAATCCATGGATTGCAGAATGGATGTTAGGTTATCAGACATAAAAATGATATTAATTTCATTGTACAACTCCATCAGACCTTTTGGGTGACCAAGTGCTTTGTTAATGTGCAGTAATATTTTAAAAGGAATCTTTTGTTCTGAGAAGTAGGTCTCAATAATGGGCAAAAATTATACAGTAAACCATGTTGTAAACAAATGGGCTGTCATTCAGGATTTCTTTTTCCATTTATAGAGCATAGGTAGAGTAGATTTATCATGTTTTTTAATGGTCCTGGGATTTTCAGAATGGTAAATGAGCAAAGGCTTCAGTTTAAAGTCATCAGCCATTCTAACCCCTAACAAGAGGGTCACCCTGTCCTGTCAAGTGAGGACTGCAGAGAAAGAAGGATGGCACCATCCAAGAGAACGTGCCTTCTATTTTTACATTTCCTCTTCCAATTTCCTCAGTCTTACCTTCAAGCTATTGACAAGACTTTCTCCTTTCTTTTAAAATGATGTACATTACATAAATCCCAGGAGTTTATTTGCTTGAGATGAGGCCAAAGAACCCCAGCAAATATATTGATTTATCCAAATCAAAGGCATTATTGTCAGGCAACATCAAGACTGTATTCTCATAAGCCCTTTCCAATTATAACAGAGAACTAGTACTCCTTTAGGATAAATACTAGCAAACAAAATTCTGCGTTCCATATTGTCTGACCATATGTCGTTCTTGATGAAAATTTAGAGCCCATATTATCCAGACTTTTTCAACAGTGTGATTTATATGCCTAGTATTCCAAAAGAATGAAGATCTAGGAAGGAAATTTTATAATTCAGGGTCTCTTACATGACTGCTTTGTCCCCACAAGTCCTCTAAATTATCTGCTTAATTCAGTAAGTTTCCAACTGATTCAGTCCATGTCATCAGAACTGGGGAAACTATAATTTAAAGCAAAACATCCTGCCAATCATGTAACTACTCCAAAAAGGCTGAAGAGAAAATAAACTGTTTGATTAATGAGCGAAAATACAATGTGCTGCCCTTCCAGACAATACTTTAAAGAGTTTGTAAAGATTGAACAAAATATCACCTTTTTAGACAGCCGGAAGAATACAACTCATTATACACATGTTCTCAATGTAAATGATAAGTACTCCTCCAGTAAGAACACGTGATAGCTCCATTCATTACAGTCTCATCTGAAATTCATCTGGTAATAGAGGTCAGCCTCTGGTTTAGTTAATTACCTTTATTCAAGGAAACATAAAATTTTCCTATTTTTATGACACAAGGTAGTTTTGCAACTTGTAGCCAGGTGTCCATCTAAGTTTTGCTCCTATTCTCCCACAGTAAATGGGAGAAATCTTCTTCCTGATGAGTCCATTTACAAGACATGCTTCCTAGTTGATTGAGGAAGACATTCCTTGGTTGTAAAGTTAGCTAGAGGCTTATTTAGCTTTTTTCCCTTATTTTTAAAGAAGTTTTAGATTACTTAAAAGTTACATTGAAAATATAGGAAATTCTTATATACTCCACCCCTCACACATTCCCCATTAACAACATCTTTCATTAGTGTGGTACATTTGTTACAAATAATGAACAAATATTGAAATATTGATATTAACCAATGTATATAGTTTACATTATGATTTACCCTTTGCACTGCACAATTTTGTAGGTTTTGACAAAATGTTTAATGGTCTGTATCCATCATTGCAATATCATGCAGAACAATTGCAATGTCCAAAAAATGCCTCATATTACATCTATTCTTCCTTTTCCCTCTCATTAGAAACTCTGCTGACCACTGTCTTTCTATCAATATTATAAGATTTTCCATTACTAGAATAATAATAAGTCTACTTTAGCCCATAGTTGCATTCCTCCCTTCTGTTTATTCATTCCTCTAACTTGAGGATTGTGGGACAGTGATGCCCACTCTCCTTCTGATTGCAAGGGGGCTTAGAACCCATGGGACAGATGAATGAAAGTGTTAACACTTCTCCCTTTTGGTCAAAGTCTTTTTCCAAATGCATCCCTAGTTGGAACTTGGTTAAAATCCCATGGTGCCAGGGAGGCTCATCCCTGGGAGTCATGTTCCATGCCAGGTGGAAGACAGTGAGCTTATATGCCAAGATTGTCTTAGAGAGAGGCTACATTTAAATAACAAAGAGGATTTCAGGAGGTAACCCTTAACCTCATGTATTACTAGGGTAAGTTTCAATTTTACAAGAATAAGGTTCATAAGTACAAGCATTAATATCAAGGGCCTGGCGTATTGATCTGTCCTCTTCTGCTAGGCACTGCCTATGTACTTTAGAGATCCTTGTCACTCTATTAGAGAATGTAGCAGGAGTCCCCAGGATGGGAATTTCCTTTTTGGTAGTTATTGTGTGGGTCTCCACCCAATGAGATAACACCCATGACAACATAAACATATTCATATTGCATAGTGGCATTCCCCAGTTGCATCCTTCCCCACAATTCTCCGCCCTCCCCCCTACTGACACCATGTACAAGCGACCCTTCCCTGTTAGGGTGTAACTTTCATGTAATCCAAACTTTCCCCAAAAACAAAGCCCTCCATTTTTTTTGAATGGTATGTCATTATCGTATAATCTGTTATCTTTTATGTATATTGACAATTTCTCCTGCATTTCCCACAGTGTCTTATAATTTTTCTCCCCCTCCCCTTGGAACTTGTGGCAACCACTAAGTTCCAGTTTGTCAAGAATAAGATTCATAGTTTCACATTAATGTTAATGGCTTGAATGTGTTCATTTTGTCATAGGATGTCATCTTAGTAATTAGAGACCCTCAAAATAAAAAAGAAAATATTAAACTCCCATCCTGGTGAGTCCTGCAACATTCTCAAGTAAAGTGCCAAGAATCTCTTGCATACATAGGTAGTGCCTAATAAAGGAAAACAAATCATTATTTTTAAAAGTATATATATTTGTATTTTTTAAAGATACTTACATTACATAAATGTTACACAAAAAATGTAGGGATTCCCATATGCCCCACTCCCCACAGCTCCCACACCCTCCCACATAAACAACATCTTTCATTTATGTGGCACATTCATTGCAATTGATAAATGCATCCTGGGGAATTGCCACTGAGCATGGACCATATTTCACATTGTAGTTTACACTCTCTCCCACACAATGCTGCACATTATAGGAAGATATATAATGGCCTATATCTGTCTTTGCAGTGTCATTTAGGACGATTCCAAAGTCCTGAAAAAGCCCCCATATCGCATCTATTTTTCTATCTCCCTGCCGCCAGATCCACCAGTAGCCACTGTCTCCACATCAATGCTGTAATTTTTTCCATTGCTAAAAATTCAATGAGTCTATAGTAGAATACCACCAAGACCACTCAAGTCCATAGTTCATTCCACAATCCTGAAGAATCTGGGATGATGATGTCCACTCCACCTCTTATTGACAGGGGGCTTAGATCCCATACAGCTGATGGATTGGACTCTCTTGCTTGTAGTTTTACGTTCTCTTGTTTCCTTAGTATGGTGGTTGTCAATCCTCACCTCCTTCTTAGTTGTCCTTGGTGAGTCCAATGAATTGGAGAGTAGGTGTTGCAACTCCCCTGAGGTTCAGGGCCCAGGTGGCACATAGCACATATATTCAAGTCTATTGGACATACACCTACGAACTTCAGCACCAGGTATAGGTTCAAATACAAGGGACAGATGAGCGATGTGTAGGGAGGCCATAACCGAGACCAACTCTGTCATTCTCATGAACACAAACTCCAAAGCAGGGTCCACAGCAAGTTACCAAACTCTGGAGTTATCTGCCCTACCATAGGACCTGGGTGTAACAGATCAGTATTTTAACCACTAATTTATCTTTTAAAAAATGTACATACCTCTGAAAAGGACCAAGAATTCCTCTACAATCAAAATTTTTCTAAAGTATGTTTTCTAAGGAAAGGGAGGAGAGGAAAGGTCTCTACCATCTTGCATGAAGCAAAATAAAAATTTTCTTTTTATTTAGATTTGTATTTACATTTACAGGTGATTGCACCATTTATTTCATATCCTATTTTAATATAGTGGATTTTATATCTAATAGGATGACTTTGGTGGAAAAATATCATTTTCAAGTTTGCACATCTTCTCTCATCTGAAACCCAGTGGGGCAGGAGCCTGAGGTTCTGGGATGGTATCATCATACTACAGCCTTTCTTTGTTTCTTGAAAACCTAGAATCAGAGCAATTTTCTGTGGCTGCATTTTATTGATCAATGGATTTCACAGGAGAAGCTCACATTGAAGAGGAAAGCAAAAGTTCTGTACCTCTTTACAGGTAAAGCTGTAAATGCACATGATCAAAAGCATGGAACATAGAGGGATGAGAAGGTTCTGAGGGTAGAGACAGGCCAAAACCGACATAATACAGGTTCATTTTCGGGATGAAATCATCAAGAATGACATTATAAGGACAGATACAGGCCCTTGTATATGCTGCCATAACATATAGAATTGAGTCGGAGAGAGTGTAAACTAAGGTGTAAACTATAATCCATGCTTAGTGGCAAGGCTCCAAAATGTGTTTATCAATTGCAATGAAATGTACCACACTAATGAAAGATGTTGCTAATGTGGGAAAATGTGGGAGGTGTGGGGAGCAAGGCATAGGGGAATCCCCTATATATTTTCTGCCACATTTATTTAATCTAAGAATCTTTTAAAAAATAAAAATATGAAAGGAAAAAAATGGGGACATGGAAGGTCATGGAAAGCTCTACTGAGAAGGAATGATTTGATCAAAGACTTAATGTGTGAAGAAATGTCAGGGAACTGATCCAGAGATCTTGTCCAACTCATGCATAGGAAAAAAAAAATACAGTCTCTGAGTGAGTTAGAGAGACTTTTTTGCTTGTAACATTTATAGCATATCTCGTTTAATCCTTTGGATGTACCTGAATAGGAGAATCATGTGCTCGGAAAATTTTAAATTTGTAAAATATCTGTCTTAAGAACACAGTACAACAGAAGCCTGGTTATTTTGCTGCTTCTCATTTGTTGATGTTTCTCTGGCCATATACCCCAGACAAAAGGCTCCATTTGTGAGGCTCAGATAAGCAGTGCTGCACCAGGGTGTTGGCTGAGGGATGTTCCTGCAAGGAAGCAGTGAAGATGAAGGTGAAATTCTTAGAGCTCAGTGTTAGGGTTGAAAATCTTGTAAGCTGGTCTCTCCTTAATTATATTTATAAAGATTTATTTATTTCTTCTCTCCCCCTACCCCCGTTGTTTTGTGATCACTGTCTGCTCTCTCTGTGTTATTCTTTGTCTGCTTGTCTTCTCTTTTGGCATTATTTATTTATCTTTTCATTCATATATTTATTAAACAAATACTATTTTCAATCTACTCCAGGCCTGGGACTCTTTTATGTACTAGGGTTATAATAATGGCTTTTAATGTATGACCTGACTTTTGCATAAAAGAGGATGGGTGATAACCCAACAAAAATACAGGTTAGTTCCACCTCGGTGGAATGGTCTTTTGAGGACTCAATTACATTGTCAGCTAGATGACAATAACTTGCAGGGCTGCAGCAATATTTTCCATTAAGTTTTGTATGCTCTAAATCAGTATTCACTATATGGTGCTATTTCTCCCACAGGTCCAGATATCAAGGGGTGGAATTGGGAGTGGAAGCACTATTGCCCTTTGATCCACAACAAAAATTTTTGCTTCCTGCCCCTGCAACCTTAGGCTTGGCTTATCTCCAGGTCTTTGTTCCAAAAGGAAGAGTACTTCCATAGGAAACACAACAACGGTTCCTTTGATCTGGGAGTTAAGAATCTCACCTTCCCACATTGGTCTCTTCATGACTCTGAATCAAAAGGGAAAGGAGAGAATTAAGGTACTGGCTGAGGTTCTTGATCTTGAATATCAAGAGGAAATAGGAGTCTTCCTAAACAATGGAGGTAAGGAAGAATTTGCTTGGAATACAGGAGATCATCTAGGACGTCTATTAGTATTACCATGCCCTGTGATTCAAGTCAATGGAAAAATGCAACAATTCAATCCAAGCAGAACTACCAGTGGCCAAGAATCTTCAAGAATGAAGGCTTGCGTCATCCCATCAGGCAAAGACCACGGCCAGCTGAAGTGCTTGCTGAGGGTGAAGAGAACATGGAATGGGCATTTGAAGACGGTAGTGATGAATAAGAACTTTGAGTATGTGACCAGTTACAGAAATGAGGACAGTAATGGTCATGAATATGTCTTCCTTACTAGAGCTTATAAATGTTTTCAGTAGAGTGCTAAGATATAATATCAATATGCAAAAATCAGACTGAGCATCATTTATAGTAAGTACCATTGATTGTACATGTTGAACGGATTTATGCTTTATTGATATGTATCCATAAAATTGATTTGTTGGGGAAAAAAAGCAATACACAAATAATGGGCAGTCATCTCTTTCTTAAATTCTCCTTCTAAAAACCTTTCTCTTATTGTGTAAATATAACTATCTATAGATGAGAACAGATTTCTCCGTGCCCTTGATCCCTAAAGCATGAATTTTATTTTTTACAGTTCTGGCATTTCCTAGCCTTGGGAAATTAACCTACTTTACTACTCTGTGATACAAGGATATAATAATTGTAGGTTTTGTAGAGTGTTGTGAGGCTCAGTGAGTCTCTACATGTAAATGTTTGAGCAGTGCCTGGCACCTAGATAACATTTGGGCCCAGCCTTCATTTTCAGGCTCTACAAGTGTCTTTTTCTTACCAGTGTATTATGTCTTGTGTCTTTATCATAATAAAAATATATCCGTATACCTCAGAAGCCTATCATTTTTGATGTAACTCATAATTTTTTGCCTGTTTGTCTCTTGAATACTCTGCACCATCTTGCTTTTTACCAAGATCACAATAAAGGCAGAGGTAGATCTTTCATTTCAATATCACATAGTCATTTTCTCAATCCTTAGCCAGGTTGTCATTACTTTACCATTAAGATAATTATAATGATTATCATGTTATGATTTATATATGTTGATCTACATGATCTCATGGTACAAACATTATATTTAAATCCTTGATGTCATTGGGACAGCTTTTGTGTTGCAGTGTTAGTTTCTAAATAAACATTCACAGACTTTTGCAGACAGGCTATAAATCTCATGACTTGGCTCAGATCAGATTCCCAAATTCCAATTCTGGGAACTGAGTCCAGTTTGTCCACATGTGGCTCAAGATTCATATTTTCAACCAGTTTGCCAGCTGATTCTGATGTGCAGCTATCTGGGATACCGAGTGATCTTAGTTTATTCTGTGACCTTGGTAAACTTTCAGAGGTTGAATTCTATCGTCTATTCCTTAACCTTCTCTTTTCAAGAATACCTTGAAAAGTCCTGCTTTATATAAATTGTTGTAGTATACTTTCCAGTTTAGCATTTGTCCCAGGTTTTCTATTTTGTCAGAAAGGATCATTAGTCATTAATAGCTAGAACTAAAAAAACATCATGATGGTTTTTGGTGATCTTTTGTTTATTTTTTTGCTTCTAGCTTCTGCTATGGTCTTAGTTCATGAGATCCCTGTGTAGAGAACAGAGTTCTCCCTCTTCCTTGTGGCTAAATCTGAGAGAGACCTGCAATAACCCTTCTTGCTTTCCTGGCCCTTTTCCTTTTAATCTTGGTAAAGCTAATTCCATCTAATCTCAGAAGGTGAGGGTTGAAATATTTGATGCATCTGTCCCTTCATTCTCTTGGATACACTGGCCTTAGGCTGTGCTGTGTCCACCTGGATGCACAAAGATGTCACGTTGAAGTTGGTGTGAATAGTGGAAAACACTGGAAAGTATAGCTTAAGCTAATGTAAAATATTTGCTGGAGAAGAGACTCAGGAGTCCTGCCATGGATACAATATCCGGCAACATGCATTCTTGTGCTAAAGCAGGTCTGTCTTTAGTGTATGGTGTAAATCGTGACTATTTTATAGTTTCTTCCAGTGTTTTATTTCACAAGCAACTTTTTGGGCAACAATATAAACAGAAATTAAAAGTGAATGCTAAAGGAAAAATTACCGATTTTCTGTTTGACAATAAATAGAAGGTCACAAATATATAACTTGCTCTAAAGTTTTGTTGACATTTACTGTATGACATGTGGATTGATCACATTGAAACCAGAATACACATCAGTGACAGAATCCTAGCATTTGTTTCTCAGGGAAACTTTTATTTTCATAACACTAGTACTAACACCACTTTACCACATTTTTTCTGCTGCTTTAAGTATCTCTGACACATAAGATTTCACTTAGATCAAAAGGAGGTTCTTCTGAAGTAATTTTATTAATCTTTAATTCCATGTTTTCTTGTTAGAGTAGGACATGTAAAATGACTTTTTTTTTCTTTTTTGTCCATTAGGTGAAGAATGGGTTGCAAACAGTTCAATGATGTCTATTTTACATCAATAACCTAAAGTGTTTTCATTAGAAAACAGTTTAATTCAATACTGATTTCATTTTTCATCTAATTTTTAGTATCTTTCTAGATGGACCTGCTCGCAGTGGCTGTCAATGAGTTTGGTCACACCATTGCCTGAGCCACGCCACAACCCTCTCCATTCATCATGCAGCCACACTTTCTTGGCAGGGTGGGCACCCCCTGCTCTACCGGCTCACCTATGAGGATGAAGTGAGCACCTAGCAGCTGCGCAGCATGCAAGGCTCCGTGTCCCCTACTGCGCCACCCGAGGATTCTCCTCTCCTGTAGAACCCCAGAGAACCGATCCAGCATCCCGCCCATGGGACGTGCCGCTCAGGTGTGAAGTTGACTCTGATGCAGGGTCGCACACCCTAGGGGAGCCTTCTTCAAAGGCAGGTTTTTCTGCG
>JAQZBX010097749.1:0-11657 GCA_029593785.1 Cabassous unicinctus | reverse complement strand
TTTATTTATTTATTTATTTATCCCCCCCTTGCTGCTTGTGTTTGCTGTGTCCATTTGCTGCGTGTTTTTTCTGTGTCTGCTTATCTCCCCCTTGCTGTGAGGTCTTGCTGCATCAGCCCACCACGCCACGGGCCGGCCCGCCCTCACAAGGAGGCCCCGGGAAGTGAACCCGGGGCCTCCCATATGGTAAACGGGAGCTCTATCGATTGAGCCACACCCGCTTCCCTTCTTATTTCTTAAAATGGGGATACAACCACCTGCTTCACAAGAGGTTTGGGAAGATGAAAGGAGAGTTGTTACTGAAATCACTTATGTGATAATGTTTGTAAAACTAAAGTGACACAACTGCCAAGGACTTTCTGGGTGAGACAGATGAAATAAATCTAGAAGCCAAGGGAACTGCAGCAAATTAGAGAGTACATACTCATCTAAAGGAAGCTGCTTTTTAATACCAAATAATTACTTCAGATAGAAAAGCAGGCCAGGTACTGCAAGATATTTCTGTCCTTATTAAGAGAGGGTAGATATCTGTATTTCTATTTTTAATGAATATTGGCAATTAATTTTAAAATATTAAACTAATAATAATCAAACAAAATAGTCCATAAATTTTCAAACTCTGATTTGTATAAATGTTATATAAATGTTGGTGGATTTTATATGAGAACAAACATCTTTAATATGTAAGCATTAAACCATACAGTAATGTTTTTAACTACTGGTCAAAAATAGCAACTGCAGCAGTTTGATATTATTGATGAATTCCAAAAAGAAATATTGGATTATGCTTGTAAACTGGTGAATTCCTCAGGGCATATTAGAGTGTATTGGACTCAGAGGTTTTACTTTTACTTGATTAAATAATGATTAAGACTTTCATTGGACCACGTCAGTAGGACGTTGCATCCCCATCCCCTTGGTGGGCAGGGACTCACAGAGAAACTGCACTTTAGAGAAGGGAGGTTGGAGTTTTAATGCTGGAGCCTGGGGAAGTAAGCCCACAGAAGAGCTTGGTCATGAAGAAGGAGAGAAGGCCCCAGGAAAAGAGACAAGCCGTTTGCCTGATAGTCTACAGCTGGCCTTGTGGAGAGAAGCAAGCCTGAACCCAGAGAGAGGCAAGCCCTGGGAAGAGAGGAACCCAGGAAGCCTGCCATCCTCCTCCAACACATGGCAATAAACTTTGGTGAGGGAAGTAACTTGTGCTTTAGGGCTTGGTAACTGTAAGCTTCTACCCCAAGTAAATACCCTTTATAAAAACCAACAGATTTCTGGTATTTTGCATCAGCACCCCTTTTGGCTGACTAATACAGCACCTATTAAGACAAGGGCTGGCAATCTACCAAATGTAGATGATGAAATCAGTTTGAGTGGTAAAGCAACAATGCCGTAGAGAAAGTTAGAAACAGTTGGCTAAAGCAGTTCCCCTTTCATCTTTTTTGGCAATCCACCTAGACAGCAGAATATATGCTATTGGCATTCTTATTCTTAAATGAATATCCATATCATCTATACTATAGTTTTGAGCAAGAATTAAGATAACAGGTAATGTTTCAGTGGTAATGCCTATCTAGGATTATTTGCATTATTTGGGGAGAGCAAGAGATAGATACAGACTGATGGGAATATAAAGTGATGCAGTTACTTTGGAAAAGTCTGGCAGATCCTCAAACAATTAAACATAGAGTTACCATATGAACCAGCAATTCCACTTCTATGTATATACCCAAGAAATATGTCCACACAAAAACTTGTACATGAACGTTCATAGCAGCATTATTAATAATACCCCAAAAGTGGAAACAACCCAAATGTGCACCAACTGATGAATGGATAAATAAAATGTGGTATATCCATATAATGGAATATTATTTGACAATAAAAAGAAATGAAGTACTGATACAATATGGATGAACCTTGAAAACATTATGCCAAGTGAAAGAAGCCAGCACAAAAGACCACATATAATAAGATTCCATTTAAATGAAATGTCCAGAATAGGCAAATTCATAGAGGCAAAAAGTAGATTAGTGGTTGCCTAGGGCTACAGGGATGGAGTAATTGGGAAGTGATGACTAAGGGGTTCAGGGTTTCTTTTGGGAGTAATGATAATGTTCTAAAACTGATTGTAATGATGGTTGCATAACTCTGAATATACTAAAAACCACTGATTTGTATAGTGTAATGGGTAAATTTTATGTTATGTGAATGATATCTCAATAAAGCTGTTTGTAAAAAAAGAGAATATTATTGCCCAGAGCCATAGCTTCATATTAAAGTAAGAAAAGTAAGGAAAATGGGGAGGGGGTTAAAAAAAATAATGAGATGAGAAAACTGGACAGAAAAAAGAGAAGGAAAGGAGAATGCAGGAATACTAATTATTTTCCTTTGAAAACAACAAACACTCAGCTTGAACATAAAGAAAACTTCTTTCAATGCCCACATTTTTCAAAGGAAGGAAGCCTCAGAATAACAAAAAGACTTGGAGAAATTCTACTTTGCTTCTCTGCCCTATATGAACCATGTGACCTTGGGAAAGTTACTTAAATTGCGAGAGCCTCTGTCTCTTCACTATGAAATGAAGTCTAATAATCCTTATATTATAAAAATCCAAACTCAAACTAGATACCCAAGAAGTATTAGCTGCGGTTTTCAAAAAAAGTAGTTCAGTGCTAAAAAGACATTTGTGAAGTCCCAAGTCTATTAAGTTTCTCTTTCCCGATTCCATACTGCCAGACTCCATCTTCATCTTTACATTCAGCCACAATTCTCAGAACTTTCTCTCTCCATTTACTGTTCGGCAAAGCAGCAACAAAGAAACCCATATGAAAATACAATATTCACCTTGACAGAGTTGGCATTTACATGGAAACCACCCTTTTACTATCTCATTGGTGTTCATGATAAATGACAAAGCAGCAATAATAGTAGGCTTAATCTGACCCTACCAAGGACAAGTGAATTTCATGATTATGACTTTCAAAATTAGAAGTCTACTGTCAACCTTAAGAAAAAGAGTTCTACTTATTATACAAAGCAAGGAAGGGAAAGCTATGCAAAAGTCAATTTTGGATGGCCTTCCAACTAAGGTGTTGTCATAAAGTTAGGGTTATTCACTTTATTCGCTTATTATTTTTTCATTGTTTTAGACTTTCTATATTCCTAGTTATATTTGATAGTCAAAGATCTAAAGAACAATGGATAGACAAATCACCACCAACAGCTGCTAGGAAAAGGATTTCTATCTATGCTGAATATTTTCATTCTTGAAACTCTTGGCTGCCATCAGTGCTTCACACATGATATCAATTAGAAGAGAGAATAAATGGCCTCACAGAATGCATGCTGGCTTTTATGGATAGCATGCTGGCAAAAAAATCAAAAGATTAGCCCAAAATTAGTAAATGTGGCCTGGCAAGAGTGGCTGAATTGAGTATATTTTATAACTTTAACACACATCACAGGACATAGCAGCAGCAGCTTCACAAAAAAAATGAACACTCACAAAAAAATCTTGGAAAGCATTAAATAAAACAGAAAGATTACTAGAGTGAAAGCTCCTCAAGTGGGAATAGATTATTTCTACTTATTTAGATGAACATAAAGCTATTCATTACCAAACATAAAAAAGAACATTTTTATTACCAAAATTAACAGTGATCCAGTCAGTTTAAACAAATTCCATAACTCAGAACATTTATATCTATAAAAGAAACACTGAAAACACTTATTCACCACCAGTAAGCAACATTAAAATAGTGGGTTTGCCCTCAAGACAAGAAAGACAAATGTAAAATAAGGGATTAGGAAATAAGCATTCTTTATAATAGGATGAAGCTAATTGACTGCTGGAATTATTTTATTATTTATTAACGCCCACCTTGTTACAAAAAGGATCTAAGGGGGCTAACAGCTATTCTTTGAAGGAAAATACATTGAATTCTTATTTCATTTGCAATATTTCAGTTGGAAGTGTCTGAAAAGTGAGTTTTGATAAAAATATTATAGGTGATTTGGATTTCATGAAGTTAAAAGAGAAAAAGAGGGTGGGTGTGGAGGATATAATAGGTAAGAGAAATGCATTTAACCAAGCAAACAAAAGGATATTGAAGTATCAAAATAATATATAGGCTTTATTAAATATAATACCTAGATATAATGTCTCAATTTCTCTAGAGGACAAAGGGATGTGAGAAGCAAGGTAGTACGGTATAACAGTAAGCTCAAAATTGCCTTTGTGGGTAGTGGTTTGGATTGGAGGAATGGATTTGGAGCTAAGTAATCAACAATCCCAAACAATCTCCTATAAGTATACAGAGAAGTAGCAACAGTTTCCACAGTGAAAGGATAGGATACCATGTGGAGGAAGAAATTAAGTCACTATCATATATCATGTTAGCTTTGGGGAGAGATCAAAGTACTGTTTAGAACCTCCTTGATGGCATCACCTATATTTGATTGTGTACCAATCTGTCAGGAGAAAGTTTAACATTTAGAGCACCTATGTGGCAGACATTATGCTAAGCCTTTCATATATGTAATCTCATTTTATCCTCATTTGAAGAAATGGAGGCTTAGAGAGGTTAAGTAAATTAGTCAAGCCACAAAGCTAATAACTGTTATATATCAAGGACCATTCCACGACTACCTAAAAACAAAGCTCATTATGTTTTCTACAACATCAAACATCATTTTTTATATCTCTAGTACTAACTACAGTATGATAAAGTCTTAGAGAAACAGAATGACAAAAGTCAGTGCTTTACTCAAAGTACTTATGAGTTAATAAGCATCTTACAGACAATAGAGTCTTACAATAATAGCTAAGGATGGGTGGAGAAAACAATGGAATTACAGAAACAATAACATGAAATTATTATTTACAAGTGGGAAAAAGTTAAAAGAAATGAGTTGATCCCTGTTTGGAAAAAAATAATGAAAAGGAAATACTACAAAATGGTTAACAATGGTCACATTTGGGAGGTGAAAGTATGGAATTCCTTCTTCTTTCAAAGTTTCCATTAAAAACTGGTTTAAAAATAAGATTTAGAATTATCATGAAAGCAATATAATTATTAAAGTAACATTTTTCAATTCCACATGACTGATTGAAGCAATAAAAACAAGTTTTCTGCATGAATTTCTAACAATTTTTCCAACTACTGAAACATGATCTGAAAACAGTGTCCACAGCAAACATCAGTTCCTCAACAGTGATGATGTTCACTGCCTTTTAAAATAACTGTTTACTCAAAAGAACAAGGGTTTATTCTCTTATCAAGATTCTGAATAAAATATCTAACCTCTCCTCCCTGTGGTCCATTTTCCTCATTTATAAAACGCTAAAATAAATAAATAAATAAGGAAAAACAAACCTATATTGCAGAGTTGCAAAGAACATACATGAAAAGTGTTTAACACATGGACATGAGCTTATAAGCATTATATATGGTAGCTGATTGTATCTTTATACCATATATTATCATTATTATTAACCTATAATTAGTCTCATTCCTAAAGAAATACAACTGTGTATGTCTGTTCACTATGTTAAATACTTTGCTTAGGTCAATAAATGTTCTTTGATGTAATTGCCATGCTTCTTCAAATCAGTAAAGATTCTCTCTGCTGTGTGTAATTCTAAAAGCAGTCTAAAGTTCAGAAAATTATTTAGAAGTTTAATTCCTCATCCTACCCAATCAGATCACTAAGAGAGAAAAGATCCTTTGCCAATCTTCAAGCCAAAAATAATTTTTGCTGGCAATAAATGTGCCTCTGGCCCATGCCCATTCCCCCACCTCATCTGCTTCTAAGGCTCTCTAATCATGAAACTAGAAGCAAATATACTCAAGAGTTCTCCCATAAGCATAAATTTCCTTGTAACTTAACAAAAATAAATAAGAACAAAGAAAAACCTGAAGTCTGGTTTTCTTCAGTTTCAAGAAAAAGTCTACATGGCCATATGGTTAGAAAGAACTCGTAAAGTAGGTCTTGCTTCACTCTTCAAACAAAAATCTCTGGGAATGAATGTTCAAACTTGCAGTTACTTGAATCTAATCTTACATCCTTGTAATCACTATGCCTTGTAAAATATTTTTTTCAAAATTATCCAGAACTATTCAAACAAGCCTACCTCAGCTTGGCAAAGTGCGTGAAGACCTTGTAACACCAAGGCTGCTGGAGTAGCTTGATCAGATTTGGTGCATTCGTTCAACACCTGAGAAATAGCTGCCAACATATCTGCACCATGCTGATATGGCCTTTAAGAAATAACAGTTTAAAAAGAAAATTAAAGCCAAAAAGTATTACCACTCCTGGTTTTCAGTCTGAAGAAAAGGCACTGATGCTTTTCTTTACTTTTGTGCCAACTACATGTTAACCATCAAATATTAACATCATGTTTTTGTGTGTCATGATGATTTCTGCTATAATTTTATGCTCACTTTTGACATAGAAATATTATCAAAAAAGGAAGGACTTTTTAACATATTTTATTCTCCCTAAATCACAAATACTATTGTCCAAACTGAGAAAAAAACTTAAGTCTATAACAATGGTGGTAAGAACTGATTTTCCCTACTGAGATATCACTAAAGATAGAGCTATCACTGCCTGTTGACTGCGCTGGATCAGATACCAACTATCAAAGCAGGAATTTGGCATCAGAGGATGATTTATGATAGTAGCAATATTAACAGCTATGGTTTCTTACATAGTTACACCTACATAACAAAGATGACAATGATAAGGATGATGATAAAAATATTAATAAGAATTATAATTGATTAAGCATCTCTCTCATGCCAGCCACTGTGCTGGATTCACTCATCCATCCTCCTCCCCTTCCTCTTCTCTCTATTCCACAAAAATTTACTTGTGCTATCCCCAAGATACCTTTAATTTCATAAAGAAATGTTCTGACCCATCTTCTACATTCCTTGTTACCCCTTAATGATATAGTACTTTTCTCTAATTAACAATATGCCAATTAACAAAATTGCCTAACAGGGAGAGCCTATCTTTTCACTACTGCTCAAATGGAAATCATTTTCCTAAACTGGAAAAATCCAAAAGATTTTGAGGTGGCATTTGAAAGTAACACTGAATAAGTTGTAAATAGACTAGTACTCTTATCTGGTCTAATATTTAAACTTGAGAATGTATATTAAAGCCGAGGCTCAGTTTTAAATATGTAATATAAGAATGTCAGCTAATAACCCTATTTTCTCTAAAAATTTTCCATGCCAACACCACAGGAGAATCCAAACTCTGATGTCTTGGGTCACTTATGTGTAACTTTTACAATGAGGTCATTTTTGTGCTGTTGAAAGCTTAGAAAAGAGGCTCTTATGTACTCTGATCCAAGATTTTACTTGAAAGAGGCATTATCCACATTATCACTATCTGGGCCAACCCACTGCACAATTTCAGGAAGCACCATTCACACTGTTGCCATTGATAAAAGTGAGAATGAGGCTCTCAGAAATTGTACAACACAGTGGCCCAATCAACTAATTTTCAAAATGCATTGCATCAAATCTATTTCCTCCCTAAACATTTTTACCTAATTTCATGCAAGAAAAAATATTCTGGCAAAGTGGAGCTGTCAGTCTTGTAACCTCCTGCTTATTTATTAATCTATAATTTAGAAAACAGAGTCATCTCCCTAATATCTTCTATAAGCTAAGATATAAGATATAAAATGGAAAGTTAAATTTGCTTCTTAAAGTATTGTGCAGTACTACTAACTTTCATAATCAGAATACTTGAGTTGAAAAATAGTTTATTCTCATTCAAATATCTGATGTCAGTCTCTATCCACTACATCTCAATCATCAACCAAAATACTTGGTCTAAGTTTACCTCAGTCCTTATAAATAACCATTCTTTAAAACTATCTTTACTAGCTTTTTGCAGGAAACAAAAAAATTAAACCCAAAACAATATATCACAATATACCTTCCCAGGGTTTAAGCACATCTTACCTCTGCTTACAGATATCTCTGATCGAAGCTGCTTTAGCAATCAATTTCTCCCACTGGACCTCCTTGCCCACAGACAGAGCAGGCACATCAGACATAGCCATGAAACGCTGCAGTTCAGGATATACACGATCCTAAGAAAGCAATTTGACACACAAAAAGGTAATTTTCCAACTTGAGCTAAATAATTATCTACTCTTATGTAGCATTTTCACCTCCAAATCCTGCATTTGCATTGCAAATTATAATGTATTTCTTCTAATCAGCAGAGAAGAATACTGTTGTGATTACTGGGGATTTTCTTACAGACCAATGCAGTATTAATTTCATAAAGGAAGAAACTGGCTAAATTTTACCCTAATTAAAAAGGCTCTAATCACTTATAACTATATTTCTATCACTCACACACAGAAAGAAAAATTTTAGAAATAAGGAAATCAGATTATTTATATTCTCTTCTCTCTCTGAGAGTCAATCACAACTGACTGCATCACAGCTCAAAAGCATCACAAATAAATCAAAACATCTCAATGCAATCATTGATGCTACTTACTAATACCACCATATCAAAGCACTCTCAAACATAATGACAAAATTAATTTCTTTAGTGAAAAAAAAACATGTTTAATACTATACAAGTATATATCTGAGCTTACCTGCTTTTCCCACAAAGATGTCAACAAGCGCAAAGTGACAGCTCTTAGCTGTGGAGTGGTTCCAAGCAGTTGAATTACTCGTAGAATCTGTCCTATGCACACCTAGAAAATATTGAAGAAGCTCTGGTTCCATAAATGTAAATGCAGACAATCCTGGGGTTACCGAAAGCATTTAAAACCTATTATTATAAAACAGCGACAGTAATGGAAACTTAGTGAAGTATTATCCATCTTCTGAGAGAATGGGGGACAGCTTTAGGAGGGGCTAGGTAGAAATCATAGGGTCCTAAGGATCTAATCTGAGACAACAGCTAACGGGAAAACTTGGATATTGAATGATTTAAAAGAATTCTTTATTATAAAGAAATCCTTTTGCCTTTAGACTTTATCAGCTATAAAACATATCTCCAAGGGAAGCAGTGATCACTGTGAAATTAATGGTTCAAAATTTCATGGTTTAAAATTTCATTCTAAACAGAATTCAATGTAGTATTCTCATCTCATTTTCTTTTCTCCTCCAAATAAACTGGTTAACATACTAACCTTATGAGCACCAAGAGTAGGTAAAGTATACAAGATATCATTATATAACACAGGTTCCAGTGGTCTTCCCAATTTGAACATCAAAACTGGAATCAGATTTGGAACCTAAAATGAAATTTTATATTATATTATGTCTTGATTTAAAAGAAAGCAGTCTATATTTCTCTTTTCTTCAATGGAATACTATGACTATGAATGAATTTGAAGACTTGGAGAATGTCAAAGTTCATCAACAATAAGACTACAACTAACCACTTGCTGCTAGTGGTAATTTTATAGTACCACTAATATTTTCTTTTATAATTAGCTTCCAAAAGCCAATCAAAAAACTGTTTTTCTTAAAAAACTATGAAATGAACTCTCAGCAATACAAAAGTAAAGATGTATCCTGCCCCAAAGAAGATCACAATTTTAATGAGCAGTCAATACTTGAGATAGGTAAATAATAAAATAACTCCACATAATGATTCAAATATTTTAACAGTTTGGTATTGTTTATGAATTCCAAAAATAGATACTGGATTATGTTTGTAAACTGATCTGTTTCTCTGGGCTTAATAGACTGTATTATCTTCAGAGGTTTAACTTTTCTTGATTAAATTATGATTAGGGCTTTGACTGGGCCACATCAACAGGACTTTGAGTCCCCGACCCCTTGGCAGGCGGAGACTCAGAGAAAACCAAGGCAAAGGAGTTAGTTGGAATTGTTTTGATGTTGAAGCCCAGGACGTAAATGCATGGAGAAGGAGAACACAGAGGAATAGAGACGGCTCTATAGACACAGCAGAGGCCCTAGGAAGAGAGAGAGCCTGATAGTCTACAGCTGTCCTTGTGGAGAGACCAGAGCAGCTGAGCTCAGAGAGAAACAAGCCCCAGGAGAGAGGCTTATCATAACCTACAGCTGATATTGAAAGAAGCTGGAACCCCAGAACCTTAGGAGGAAGAGGAAGGCTGAACCCACGCAGACATCGCCCGCCATCTTGCTCCAACATGTGGCAAGAGACTGGTGAACTTAAACTTTATGGCCTGGTAACTGTAAGCTTCTACCCCAAATAAATACCCTTCATAAATGCCAACAGATTTCTGGTACTTTGCATCAGCACCCTTTTGGCTGACTAATACAAATATGAAATAATTTAAATTAGTGTACTGTAAAAGGATCAAGAGACAAAAGTTTCCCTCCAGGTCCCCATTTTAATCCCTATGCGTAACACAACAAAATGAGAAAAGCAATTCATACATGGATAAGAGCTTAATATTGTTAAGATGGCTAACAGATGAACCAAACAGTTTCAATCCAAATTCAGTCAAAATTCCAGCTGGCTTCTTTGCAAAAATTGACAAACTGATCCTAAAATTCATGTGAAAAAGCAAGAGACTCAGAATAGACAAAACAATATTGAAAAAAAATAACAATGTTGAAAGATTCACACATTCCGATTTCAAAATTTACTACAAAGCTACAGTAATCAAAACAGTGTAGTACTGGCACAAGGACAGACAAATAGAACAATGGAAGAGAATTCAGAGTCTAGAAATAAACCCTTACATTTATAGTCAATTAATTTTTGACAAGGATGCCAAGAAAATGCAATGGGGAAAGATAGTTCTTTCAAAAAATGGTGCTGGGACAACTGGATATCACATACAAAAGGATGAAGCAAAATTTAACTCAAAATGAATCTTAGACCTAAATGCATGAGCTAATACCATAAACCCTTAAAGAATATACAGGAGTAAATCTTCATGTCCTTGATTTACAAAAAACTTCTTAAATATGGTACCAAAAGCACAAGCAACAACAACAAAAATAGACAATATTTCATCAAAACTAAAAATTTCTGTGCTTATAAGGACATCATGAAGACAGTAAAAAAGACAACCCTCAGAATGGGGAAAAATATTGCAAATCACATATCTGATAAGAGATTTGTATCAAGAGTATATAAAGGACTTTTACAACACAATAAAAAAGACAAATGATCCAATTTTTAAAAGAACAAAAGTTCTGGATAGACAGTTCTCCAAAGAAAATATACAAATGACCAATAACCAAATACAAAGATGATCAACATCATCAGCCATCAGGAAAATGCAAATCAAAACCACAATGCAATACCACTTCACACACACTAGGATGGCTATAATTTAAAAAGACAGACAATAACAAGTGTTGGAGAGGATGTGGAGAAACTGAAACCTCATACACTGCTGGTGGGAAGGTCAAAAGGTACCTGCTTTGGAAAACAGTCTGGCAGTTACCATATGTAGGAGTTTTATATTATTTATGAATTCCTAAAAAGAGATATTATGTTTGTAAATTGGTCTGCTCCTCTGGATGTGATACCCTTTAATTGTACTAAATTCAAAGGTTTTACATTTACTTGATTAAATCAAGATTAGGGCTTTGATTCAAACATGTCTGTAGGGTGTGACTCAGGGTTGAGTCCTCGCTCCCTTTGCGGGCTATATAAACAGA
>JAQZBX010097748.1:0-11657 GCA_029593785.1 Cabassous unicinctus | reverse complement strand
TATTAAAAGTATAAAAATAAAATTTTAATTATAGTTTATTGGTTTTTGATGTTTTTAATGCATATAAATTTTTTTTAGATAGCAAGAATTGTTTGAGACTTTGTTCATTTGTTTGTTTATGCATGTGTTAGCACCAGTTGTTTCAAATTTGATGCAAACTAGGTTTCATATATACATACTTCTAGAGAAGGTTAAGAATTATTTTTTTCCTCTATATAATTTTTTGAGATACATATTTTGATGGTGTTAAAATTATAAAGTAATAGGAGAAGAAGTTATACTTTGAAAATAATTATCTCCTTATAAGGACAGGTGATATGCACTTCCATTTAGCTACATCTTCTGTAAGACAATCTTTTAAACCTGCAGTGGAAGTATGTAGTTTCATGTTCTTTTCTTATTAGACTATTTCAAAGAAATGTTAATGTTCTCTCCATATATATATATATATATATATGGAGATATATATATATATATATGGAGATATATATATATATATATTTGGAGATATATATATATATATATTTGGGGGGAGATCAATTTGCTTTTTTGTGTATTTCACAAGTATAATTTTAGAAGGGCTATTTGGCAAATTTCAGCATAAACTCCAAACTCTACAGATGTCTTCATCAAATAAGCCATTTACTCTTGGTCCTTTTAATACAGGCGAAGTTTCATACTGCATCACAAATGGTAGAGGTGCAGTTAACAGATTTAGGGACATAATATTAAAGAAATAAGGTGTTTTCTTCCCACAGCTCTTTAGCTAACAAATAACAATACAAATATGTATTACTGGCTATTATAACCACCAATAAATCAAGTTGCAGAACAAAAATCCACAGGGCTACTAATTTGAAAGGCTGAAACTAATAAAACAGTATAGAAATCAGTGTATTTATCCTTTGGTTAACCATCCCAGATACAGTTTTTTTATCACAATTTTACAAGTTATGTAAGGGCATTGGGAGAATAAGAGAGATGGAGGAAAATTGCCAGTGCAGCTGAGTTGCAGAGCTGGAACAGTGGTTCAAATTAGTCATTACCCAGATTAGGACAGTGGTTAGTAGTGTACTGTAAGCAATAATAAGTATAGATAATTCATCAGCCTAAAACACTATTTAATGGGTGCTATCAGTGGGCTTAAGGAATAAGCAGTGATGGGTAAGGTGAAACAAAGTGAAAGAAGGAAAATGAAAAATGGAAAACATTTTAATGTCCAGGATTGCAAAAAGGCCATCCAAAAAGCTACTTTAATTTCAACTCAGAAACTGTTCTCCTCAAAAGCTTCCTGTTCCTGGATTACCAAATTAGTGAAATGTAGGTATTACATTTCACTAATTTGATTTAGAAAGAATACGTGTCTGATTTAGTAAAAAGTATCAGTGAATGTTCAGAGGTATAGCTTTGTTATTGTATTGAGTAAAAAGAGCAATAATGCCAACTATTGGAGTAATAACAAGCAGAGGTCTGCCAGGCTTGTCTTGAAGAGTAGTTAAGATATATTTTTATGTCAGCAGCACCAAAATATTAAAGAACTTGTAAACAGACCACAAACATGCTCCTTATAATTCATCAAAACAATACAACAGTCCTGAATACCTCAACTTGTCAAGACTAATTGTTCTAGTCACATGTGGCTATCAAAAATGAAATTTCTCAAGTACTAACAAATTAGGATTTACTAGGACATGAAATAAACAATGCATTTATTTAAGATATTAGCCAGTTTCATAAAGTATTTATCTCCAACTTCTGTTTACTCCAACATTCCTTTATAATAAGACAGTGATTAAAATTAGCCATTTTCCATAATTCTCAACTCATAGAATTGGACAATTAAGCTCATTTAGTCAAAATCTTCATCAAGTAATGGTAAAACAGGTTAGAAATATGTCTTCAATTACCTGAGCTTTGAGGCAGAACAAAAAATAGAAAAATTAAAAACCTCTTTACTCTAATGGAACTTAAGCAATTACAACTGGGAATCTTTAGTGACAGTTCTTTCCTATTGGAAAATCCTGAGATTTGAAGCACTGTGACTTTACAGAAGGCAGGTTGGTTTAATAAGGAAATTTTTTCTTTAATAAAGTGATAATTTTTTATTTTGGGCACTTACTCAGCATTTCACAGTTCCTCAATAGATTCTGAGGTAGGTAAATTTTAGCATTATATGTTATAAACTAAAACTGAGGTAGAGGTTTTGTCATCTATCCCAAAACACAACAGGAGTCCTATCATGATCCAGAATAACATGGTCTCTCTGATCTTTCAGATTAATCTTCTCAGATGCATGAATTTAAAGATAATATATTGCAAAAATTCATAACAAAACAGAAGACTAGATATAGAACTTTGACTTTGGGATATTTTGTAATTCTTAAATTGGTTCTGCAATGATTATAAATATTTTGTGGTAATCTACTTTCTCCCATTATAAATATGTTTACATATTACTGATGCTTAAAAGTATAAATGAACACATTACTGATTTTGGTCTGTTTATCTGCCTTGGGGAAGGTGGTAAAGCACGAAGATTATCACTGAGCTTTCCTCAGACTGCTAGGTAGCCTTTAAATGCAGGTGCTCTGCTCAAGGCACCATCTTCTATGATTTCAGGTTATAGGAAAGTATGTATAAAAATAGAGCCAAGAAAGGATACCTGGATCCAAAAGAGAGGAAGCTCTGTGCAATTTAAGAATAAGGAGAAAAATAATATCTTCTTGGTCTACTGATGCTTATTATCAGACAACAGTATTACACCAACTTACTGGAAGAGCTCTATAAAGAATGATAAATATGCCCCAATTAAAGTTCTTAATAAATAGATTTTTCTTAATGTGACATCTATAGAAACAAAATATCTAATTAAATATTTTAATATGGATATGCCACACTTATCATGTAAATTATTCTAACTGTGACAAACCTAATTCACCTAGCTCATCATAATACTTCATTCACCTCCTCCTGACATAGGTTCCTGGGCCAGTATTCTCAAGTATTTGTTCCATCATAAAGTTCCTTTTTAAACAATTGTCAAATATTAATAATAATACAGGCTTAAGGGTGGTTAATTAACTGAGAAATTATGAGGCAAACACAATTATTAGCTATAAAATACAACAATCAGCAGAGAAAATGTAAAGAGTAAAAACATAGACTCCTATGCTTCTACATAGACCCAGCAGCCCAGCTCCATTTGAGTCAAAGAAGAAGAAAGGGAGGGGTGAGGGCATGGGACAGAGTATTGAAGCCTTTCAGTCTAGCATCCCTAAAGTTGACTGTGGAAGTAAAATTTTCTACATTTAAAAAGTTTATATAAATTATCTGTGTTACAATTATCATAAAAGTCCGAATTAAATTTCTGCATAAGACAAAAGATATGTCTAAACAACATATCATGTTTGTACAAGGCCACTGAATATCATGGATATTAGTAACAAATGAAAACGACCTAAAACCTTTGGCAGGCTGAGCAAAGATTTCATATTGGTGTTCTATAAGCCCAAGATTGTAAACTATTCTTACTATACCAAATCTCTAGTGACATACAGAGTTTTATAGGAACTCTTGTGCTTCTAGTTGGCACATCTATTTTTAAAGTGTGAAATTTATTCAGACATTTGTGAGATGTTGTGCAAAACTATTGTATTTAGAAAAATGGCACAAAAGTGAATTCCATAGTTGATGCACAGACACGTTTCATTCATATCTTCAACAACAAATGTGTTCTAATAATTCTGAACTGAATAAGAATACTAGCTCCAACAGCAGCTGTTAAGCACGAGAGTCATATTAGATTACACCAGAATGGGCAAATATTGCCCAAGTAAAATTCTATTATAAAAGCTGAAACAGGTTTAAGGCCATTCAATTTCAAGCACAGAGATACAAGGCTTTCAGAGTACCATCTATTTATTTGTGTTTGAAATACTTGATCTTTCTCCCATCTTGTGGTCTTAAATTTCTGTTTAACAAAACCTGAAAGAAATCAATTCAATAGAACTTATATGAAATAAGAATAATATACAAAGATATAATTAAATTAAGAAAGAAAAATCCAAAACATTAAAATTGTAAAACTTGTTACTTGTTGGAATCAGCAATTACACTATGAGTTAGGTAATATATAAAATTTTTTCAAATAGGTTACTTTATGTTGCTCTAAATTGTCCTCTCACCAGTACACTGTTAAGCTAATCAAACCTCTATACATGTAAAATCCCTTTCAATAGCAGCACATACTGCAAAGCTGTCAGTATCAATTGACTCAGTGATTGAAAGGAAAAAGAAAAGCTAGTAAGTAACATATTAAGAAGAAATATTGGGAATTAGAAGAGATATGCACTTCAGGTCTTTTAATCAGCCAGTCAGCTTGCTAGCAACAAGGGCTAGTTTCCTCTGAAGAAGCTGCTGTGGAGTGGGAATGCGGTCACCAGTGACCTCGGTCTTATCCGTGGCTGCAGTAGGAAGTTGCTTGTTCTTCATTTTTGCTCTAGCCATGTAGTACTCTCCAGAATCAAAATACTTTTGACCTTACTGTAGCAGTTTTTTTTAAAAAAAGAAAACTAAAACTCCAAGCTTTTGCCCCAGGTGAGTATATCCTGCTTTTAATTTTGCTTCTTCAGGTTTCTCCGAAGCTGCCTGAAGGATTTCTGTGGTCACAGTGCTCCGTCTTCCTAGTGCAGCTTCTCCAGCTCTGCTATACCGCAGCACATACAGTCCGTTGAGAGAGATTTCCCAAAAATAGCATTCTTTAAGGAAAGAGAGGAAATACCTACCACGAGTTATGGAGACTTGGATAGAGGGTGATAACTTGTAGGAAAAAAATAGGAGCATCAAGTAAACTATGTGAAATTAGCATGTTTAAAAGGAATTGTTTTTAAAAATCCATATCTCTTTTTTGTAAAACATAAACAAATGAATTAATGTTTAAACACCAGGAAGAGACAAAATGTTTCAATAAATAGAAGAGTAATACTGGGACTGCTTCTCATCAAAAAATATCTGAAATTAAAGAGGAAGAAGATTGTGCAATTTTTCTCTTTCTGTTTTCTTTCTGCCTTTCTCTCACTCAGGAAAGAATTGGAAACAATGCAAATTGAATAATCAAAATAATCACATGATTCACTGACACATCATCATTAAACAAGTGGAAATATGTTTTATTTTTCCACTGAGAGAAGTAGTACCTTCATAGACCAAATAAGCCTGCAGAGTCATGGTCCAAGGTAGTTTCCTATTTCTGTTTCTTCACTTATTATAAGCATAGCATAATAAAATTTCAAGGGGAATGAAAAATGTCTAATCAGACAAGAGGGACACAATTCATCCTCAGGGGCTTTTCAAATATCCTGGAATTGAAATTTGTATTCACCTTATTTTTCTTGTTTGACTAACTGTTTTGCCTCCTGGGAAACGTTTCCATCATCATAGCTGTGATCAGGAAAAGCCATCTCCACTCTCCCATGTATTTCTTCCTGAAAAACTTGTCTTTTCTGGACATGTGCTAAAATTCTGTCACCATCCCCAAGGCCCAGGTGACCTCTCTCTTGGGCTCTGGGGTCATTTCCTACCCAGAATGTGTAGCTCAACTTTATATGCTTATTACATTTGGTACTACTGAATGCTTTCTGCTTAGAGCTATGTCCTATGACTGGTGCTTGGCCATTTACAGTCCCCTGCTTAATGTCTCTGTGATGAGCCACAAACTCTATTCTGAAGTTGTAATCATGGCCTGGGTAACTGGTGCCATATACTCAGCCTTCCCACAGTCAATACGTTCTCCTTCCCCTTCCATGGGCCCAGTGTTATTGAACATTACTTCTGTGACATTCCACCTGTCATGAGACTTTTCTGCACTGATTTTCACAACAATGAGGAAGTGGGCTTTGCTGTTAGCAGCTGCATCATCATGAGCTCCTTTGCCCTCACAACTGTATCCTATGCTTGCATCATCTCCACAATTCCTCGGATTTCTTTTGTAGATGGTAGGTAGAAATGATTCTCCACCTGCTCCTATCATATAACTACAGTTATTTTTCTCCATGGAACTGAAAGTTTTTCAAGCTTGAGACCTACCTCCCAATACTCACCGACTGAGAGTTGCCTGGCATCCATTTTTTTTTTATATTTTAAAAGATACTTATATTACATAAATGTTACACAAAAATTACAGAGATTCCCATGTTCCCCACCTCCCACACCTTCCATAACATTCCACATAAACATCTTTTATTAGTGTGGCTCATCACCTGCAATGGATATTCATATCCCAGGGCTTTGCCACTAAGCATGAGCCATAGTTCACATTGTAGACCACACTCCCTCCCACAAAGATCTGCATGTTATATTCTGATGGAAAATGGCCTATATCTGTCATTTTAATATCACTCAGGATAATTCCCAAGACCTGAAAAAGCACCTGTATTACAACTGATTTTCCCTTCCCTCCCCCAAAAGAGTCCAGTTGTAACTGGCTCCACCTTTCTGTTGAAATTTCCTCCTTTGCTTGAATAACAATATGTCTACAACAGAATACCATTAAGTCCACTCTAGTCCATAACACTTCCCCCAATCCTGAAGAATTTGGGATGGTGATGTCCACTCCACTTCCAAGTGAGAGGAGGCTTATATCCCATGGATACAGTGGATGGGATTATCCTGCCTGCAGCTGCAGGCTCTCTCCATTCCCTGGGATGGCCGTTGTCCATCATCGTCTCCTCACCAGATGACTTGGTTGAGTCCGTTGATCTGTAGAGTAGGAGTTGCATCTCCACTGAGATTCTAGGCACAGCTGGCACATGGGCAGGACAGAGGCTCCAGTCTCTGGAAGTTCACCTACAAATTCCAGCATCACATATAGGTTTTAATAGAAGGGAGTGATGGGCCATGTGCAGGGAGGACTTATTTGAGTCCAACTCTGTCACTCTCAGGAGCACAGATTCCAAAGTAGAGCCCACTGATGAGGCATCAATCTCTGGGGCTATTCCCCTTTACATAGGACCTGGGTGTCTCCAGAGCCCTCAGGAGCCACTCTATGTGGGGTGATATGCACTTTGGTGTTCTAAGAAATCCTACAGAGTTGTGCATAAGAGTTACCTCTGGGATGACCTGCCGACTCTCTTTGAAGTCTCTTAGACACTTGAAATCATTTCTCTTTACCTTACCCCCCTTTTATTCAAGGTCTTTTTCCAGTCATATTGCCAGTTGACACTTGGTATTAATCCCTCATTGCCAGGGAGGCTCATCACCAGAAGTTATATCCCATGCTTGGGGGAGGGTAATGCATTCATATGCTGAGTTTCGCTTAGAGAGACGCCACATTTGAGCCACAAGGAGGCTCTCTGGTGGCAACCGTTAGGCACCCTGTAAAAGTAAGCTAAGCTTCAATTACAAGAGCAAAGACTTGTAAGGCTAGTCATCAATAACAAGAACCCATCAGTGGACCATCCTCCCTTGCCAGACCTGGACCCTGCACTTGGGGGACTGTTGTTACTCCCTTGGAGAATGTCGTAGAGCTCTCCAGGCTGGGAATTCTGTATTCCCTCATTTATTGAGTGATTGTCTACCCACTATGACCGTGCCCCTTCCCTTGATCATTTGAACAATTTTATATATCTTTCATGTATATTCAGGTGAACTTCCTCCCATGAAAACCCCATCACAGACACCCCTCCCTCCACAAATGATCCTCTCCTTCCCACTCTGTAATAATTCTGTGATCCAAAACTTCCTTGAAGATGAAACCAATATAATAGCCAAATACATTTCATAAGAAAATGAAATAATAAAGATAAGTTTAAATATAAGAAATAAAATACATGGAAACTTAAAAAGCACTAGAAATAAAATAAAATTAAAGGATTGAGATATTCAAAAAATGGGAAAAAATATGAAAAAATAATTTTTTAAACAATTTTCCTTTTATCACTGCATTGTCGGGTATCCAGTCTGTACTGTGGCACCTACCCACACTCACTCCACAGTGTTTCCCGAATTATCATTTAATTTTCAAAGAAAATTTAGGTCACAGAAAAGTCACACACAGAATACTAGAGACTCTCATATACCCAACCTCCTTCTCCTTACCTCACACCATATTAACACCTTTTTTATGTGGATGGTCGCATTGTTATAACTGTTAAACAGATAGTGAAACATAGTTACAAAACATTGTCAATGGTTTACAGTATAGTTTGCAGTTAAGACAGTACAGTTTAATAATTTTTGATGATATTTACCATGTCCTGTGTCCATTACTGAAAGGTAATGAAAAACATTTCCCATGACCACTAAATATCCCTTGTTTGATTTTTTCTATTCCTTCCACCCCATTCCCCTGGAGCACATGACATTCCCCTCTCTTAACTCATTGGAGGACAAGATTCATAGTTCCATGCAACAAGAGGTCTTGAAATGCTGATTATCCTCTCCTATTAGGATCCACCTTTGTGCCTAAGAGACACCCACCTGTCTGTTTCTGGGTGAATTGGTCCTCCCAAAGATGGGTGTCCATCTCCTTCCCAATCACTGTGAGGGTCTCACTCCCTGACAAAACATATTATGAGAAAATGAACACTCACACACTCCCCAGAAGCCTACTCCAGATGCACCCCTTCCTAAATGGCCCCCTCATCCTACAACCTAAACCAATGACACCACCTTGTCATACGAGAATTCCCACTCCTGCACTTTCAACATCATACCCACAAATCCCATCTTCACCTAGTCCCTCTTCCATCTCTCCTCCCAGTATCCTGGGTATTCTAACCTGCCCTTCCTATTCTACCCACCTGTCAACACTGCACGACCAAACCCAGTAATGTCACTACCCACCTGTCCTATCCTTTGATATGCAACTAAACTTTATCACTTTACCATAGATTATGTCCATATGGGTGATGACTCACAACCTTCTCTTCTCTTTCTTTCCCTTGTTAACCTATCTTTCAGGCACTGGTTCTCAGAGACTGCTCACTTTCCTCAACTCAAATCAGTGAGGTCATACACTGTTCATCCTTCAAAGCCTGGCTTGCTTCACTCCACATAAGGTCTTCAAGATTCATCCATGTTATTCTGTGTGTTAACACTTTATTCCTTCTTACAGCTGAGTAATATTCCATTGTATGTAGGTATCACATTTTGCTTATCCATTTGTCTGTTGATGGGAACCAGGGCTGATTACAACTTTTGACATTTGTGAACAATGCTGCTATGAACATTGGTGTGCATATATCTGTCCTTGTCTTTGCTTTCAAATTTTCTGGGTATATACCCAGCAGTGGAATCGCAGGAGCATACGGAAGATCTATTTTTAGTTTTCTGAGAAACCTCCAAACTGTCCTCCAGAGTGGCTGGACTATTCCACATCCCACCAGCTGTGGATGAGGGTTCCTATTCCTCCACATCCTCTCCAACACTTTTAATCTGCTGTTTTTTTAATAGCTGCCTTTCTGATGGGTATAAGATGGTATCTCATTGTAGTTTTGATTTGCATTTCCCTAAGAGCTAGCGATGTTGAGCATTTTTTCATTTGCTTTTTAGCCATTTGTATTTCTTCCTTGGAGAAGTGTCCTTTCAGGTCACTTGCCCATTTTTTTAAATGTGTTGTTTGTTTTTTTTTATTTTCAAGGTGTAGGAGTTCTTTATATATGCAGGATATTAGGATCCTATCAGATACATGCTTGCCAAATATTTTCTCACATTGGTTAAGCTGCCTTTTTATTTAATTAATAACCTTATTTGAGGTGTAGAAGTTTTTAATTTTGAGGAGATCCCATTCATCTATATTTTCTGTTGCTGCTTGTGTTTTGGGTGTGAAGTTCATGAAAACATTTTTTATTTCAAGGTCCTGTAGAGGCTTCCCTACATTATCATCCAAGGTCTTTACGGTTTTGGTTCTCATATTTAGGTCTTTGATCCATCTTGAGTTGATTTTTATATAAGGTGTGAGATAGTATTCCTCTCTCATTATTTTGTATACGGATATCCAGTTCTCCAAGAACCACTTGTTAAAGAGGCCATTCTCTCCAAACTGAGTGGGCTTGGTGGTATTCTTGAATATCAGATGACTGTATATGTGAGGATTTATATCAGAACTCTCAATTCAGTTTCCTTGTTCAGTTTGTCTATCCTTGTACCAATACCGTGCCATTTTGAGCACTGTAGCTTTGTAGTATGTTCTAAAGTCAGGTAATATGATACCTCCAACTTCACTTTTCTTTTTCAATATGTCAATTCAGGGCCTCTTACCTTTCCAAATATATTTTGTAGTTACTTGTTCCAGTTCCTTAAAAAATACAGTGTTGATTTTATTGGGATTGCATTAAATCAGTAGATTAGCTTGGGTAGAACTGACATCTGGATGATGTTTAGTCTTCCTATTCATGTACAGGGAATTTTGTTCCATTTATTTATTTCTTGTTTGTTTTCCTTTAACAGTGTTGTGTAGTTTTCTGTATATAAGTCCTTCATGTATTTAGTTAAATTTATTCCTAGGTATTTGATTCTTTTAATTACTGTTGTAAATGGGATTTTTTATTTATTTCCTCCTCAGATTGCTCAGTATTGGTGTACAGAAATGCTACTAATTTTTGAGCATTGATCTCATAGCCTGCTATATTACTAAATGCCTTTGTAAGTTCCAGAAGCTTTGTTGAAATTTCTGAGGACTTTCTACATATAGAATCCTGTTGTCTGCAAATAATGATATTTTTACACCTTCTTTTCCAATTTGGATGCCTTTTATATCTTTTTCTTGCCTCAGTGCTTGAGCAAGAATGTCTAAGACAATGTTAAATAGGAGTGGTGATAGCGGGCATCCATGTTTTGTTTCTGATCTCAGAGGGAAGGATTTTAGGATTGAACCATTGAAGATGATGTTAGCTTTGGGTTTTTCACATATACCTTTATCATATTCAGAAAGTTTCCTTCTATTCCTATCTTTTGCAGTGTTTTTATCAGGAAAGTGTGCTGTATTTTGTTGAATGCTTTTTCTGCATCTATAGAGATGATCATGTGATTTTTTTCTTTCAATTTTTTTATGTGGTGTATTACATTGGTTGGTTTTCTTATATTGAACTATCCTTGCATAGCTGGGATTAAACCTATTTGGTCATGGTGTATAATCCTTTTGATATGTTGTTGAATGTGATTAGCAATTATTTTGTTGAGGATTTTAACATCTGGGTTCATTAGAGAAATTGGTCTTTAAATTTCCTTTCTTGTGGTATGTTTGTTTGGTTTTGGTATTAGGGTAATATTGGCATCATAGAATGAGTTAGGCAATATTCCTTCTATTTCTATTTTTTGGAAGAGCTTAAGCAGAATTGGTGTTAGCTCTTTCCAGAGGGTTTGGAAAATTCAGCTGTGAAGCCATCTGGTCCCGGGCTCTACTTAGTTGGGAGTTTCTGATGACTGAGTCTATATCTTTACTTGTAATTGGACTGTTGAGTTCATCAATTTTTCTTTCATCAATGTAGGTTGTTTGTGAGTTTCTAGGAGCTTGTCCATTTCCTCTAAATTATCATTCTGGTTGGTATATAATTTTTCAAAGTATCCTCTTCTGATACTCTATTTCTGTGAGGTCAGTAGTGATATCCCCTTGCTCATTCCTTATTTTGTCTATTTGCATCTGTTTTCACTTTTTCTTT
>JAQZBX010097747.1:0-11656 GCA_029593785.1 Cabassous unicinctus | reverse complement strand
GGAGGAAGAATCCACTTCCCTTTCCTCTTCCTCATCCTCTGATGTGTTCTTGGTTGCAACCTTGCCAGGTATAACATAGGTGGTTGCAATTCATATGGCATTATAGATTCAGTATCTTCTAGTACTGAAGGAGATGATGAGGGGTAGGGATTGGCATCTTATTACCCACCCACAGAAAGATACCCCATTGAGGGAAACAGATCATGAAACAAGAGTGGTAGTGTATCCAGTGAAACACTGATTGTTTAGGTAGGACATTGTTTCCATAAATCTGATTGTTTGGTTGGAGTTCTGTCCCCATAAGAGGATGTCAGCAGAGACAGGGTAGGACTGATCCCTGGTTAGCATTTCCAGGAATGTCACACAATAACACTACCTAATTGACCATTGATTCCATATAGGCAAGAAGGGAACTGGACTTTGAAATCTCTTCCCAAATGCTTTTTTCTTCTAGACTGAAAATCTTCACAAAGTGCACCAGGATGCATAAAGAGTTTGGGCTGCTCTGGTCATGAGAACTAGAAACAATATTTCTGAGGGAACAGTACACAGCTGTACATAAAACATATATGGACCTATGAAAATTGAATGAGATCCCTTGCATATTTTTTAAACATTTGGACTGGAAGACATAAAATGTTAACAGGCTTGTAAATATAATTATTGATTAGTAGTTTTGAGGATGAGAGTATAATTCTGTGATGTTTCCTCTATTCCTAACCAGTTGTTGGCATAGATTCTTCTGAAATGAAAGGAAAATTTGTAGGATCAGGATTATAAGAAATTTTGCAAATTGGAACATGTGCTGAGAAAATAAAAGTGATTGTCTAGAAAAGCCAGAAAATTTGCTCAAGATACATTGAAGACCTACCTTGTATTGAAATGTATAATTGTTGTCAACACTCTCTAGTGTATGAATATATAATTTTCTTCAGCATTGCTTTACATCTTAGGTAAAGGGGAAAATATATTTCATAAATTTATAGTTTAAATACTTCAGTTAGTGTAGTGTGTTACACAGAAGAAAAAAAGGCTAAATTTGGCTTGATTTATAATGAATGCAATTTATCCATTCTACGTTATTTGAGAATCTAGTTAATGGCAAAGATTATACTCTCTGTTCTCTCCTTAACTTATAAATCTTTGTGACAATAAAGGTGGTCAATACTTTGGTCAGAAATGCTGTATTTTGTTGCTGAAACAAATGAATCTGGAAATCTCTGTGACTTAACATGAGTTACTTTATTTCCTGTTCACGCACTATCTGCTGAGAGTTTGGGGATCATGTAAGGACAGTTGTCCTCCATGTAGATTCTCACTAATCCAGGGTGCTCTCTTTCTCTGTGTCTGCAGTCCTGCTTCTTAATGCATTTCTTGTAGGCTTGCTGCTGTAGGGAAAAGACAGGATACTATCACACTAGTTTCTAAATGCTGTAGCCTGAGTAGGACACATATAGCTTTTGTGAGCTTATCACGAGTACATTGTAAATACAAGGGGGTGGAAAGTATGGTTGAAGTACATGGGTATTGGGTGATAATAAATGGATTGATCATAACTAAGAAAAAGTCGTTTCCCATTTAGAATGAATTGTTTATTAACTGTTGCAGAGTAATATATATGTAATAAATGTATGAAAATGTATATTTGAAATATACGTGTAAATACATGTGTGTATGTTATATCATGAGATCCAGGCACGGCTTTGGAGTAATTTGGGTTAATTCTCTTCCTGCAAATATGAAACTAAAATAACAAAGATATTCAACACATCTGCCCTGGGTTAATCTGAATCTTCTTTTATCTGGATCCTTTCCCTTAGTATTATATTTTAAGTGCCTGCATCTCAAGTGTTTTGCAGTCTGTCTGCAATTTTATATTCAAAATTGAATGTGCAAACTTTCTGCCTTGATTACTCAGATATATATCATAAGTGTTCTCTTTTGTATTAGCTCCTTTATTCACTTTTAGCTAAGGCTCAAACACAACCAAAATAATCTATTTAGGAGGTGAATTGGTGTATGGATCTTTTTGTTGAAAACATGCTCCACATTATATGCAATCTGTGAAAATCAAGGCCATTCAGCAAAATACTTAGCCATAAACCTTTTTAATATATTTTAAATATTTGGGCAAATTTTTACATAAGTTATACTTAAAGATTGGTTAGACTTTTTTGATAGAATACATAAAGGTGAAGAATTTCCAATCTTTGTACAATGTATGTTAATTAGCAATATCTCATTAATCAATAATTTGTATATGCAAAAAAGTTCCTAACTGGAAAAATATATAGTCACCATTTAATTTGCATATTGGTATTTTAGGAAAGAGGAAACATTTAAATTTCCATATAACAAGGTTATAAAATATATTTAAATACATACCTTTTTACTGCATGACCATTATGTTTTGCTTTAGACAGTTGTTTTTAAAATATGAATAGGTTTTGTTTTATCTTGTCTATTGACATAAATTAATACCCAAGATCACTCTTGACTTCAGAGGTTCCTCATTGCAATCGTTACCTCTGCATTTCTGAAAGCGTAGATTAAAGGGTTTAACATGGATTAAATTCAGAAAAAATAAATGCACTAAGTGTAACTATAAATGAACTTAGTCTTTTCTCAAATAGTAAGAAAACTACCAATTATATTAGGAAAAGTTTGAATACAGAAATCAATACATCAGGCAATAGAGAAATATTAGACATGATAAATTCAAAAGCTTTTTGGTTTTTAAAAATTCTCTTAAAAGTTATGAGAACAAATAAGCTTAATAAGAAGCTGTCAAGGTCAAATCTCAAAAGGACATTAATTTAAAGAATATTTTAAAGAATACTGTGTACAGTTCAGTGAGGAGTAATAAAAACATTTTCAGCAACAGACAGACATTTATGGAAGCAAAGTAAATCTTATCTTCATATCATCACAAAAAAGAGAGAATAAAGCAAAAACAGAAATATGATATATCAGATGGATATTAAAGTGATCGATCTATAAGAAGTATTGTTAACATAGAAAGATGTTTTCATATAATAGTGAGTGGGAAAATGAAAATATAAAATGCATTTGCCAAATGAATATTGTAAAATTATATATATATAATAGAAATATCTCTTTAAAAGACACTAAAGACTAATAGTGTTTATTTAAATTATGGATTATGGGCAATCTTTATGTTCTTTTTAAATCAATTTTGTCATCCTAGTTTTTATAAAGAGAATATATTTTCTTATTATCAGTAAAATAATTTAATAAAAATTTGACTTTTTTATCTATGGTCTGGCTCCATAATGTCTCAGTACTGTTTTTTCTAAGTAGATTGGGTAGGCTGGTCATTGTTCATAAAGATCTGTGGTAGCAGAAACACATTTAAATCTAACTTACCTGTAAACTAAAGACTATAGTGTCATCTTGAGAGAAAAATACCAATAAAGAAGCCACTGGCTGTACTTTAACCTTCTCAATGCATTTAGAGAAGTAACAGGTTCAATCTATGTTAAGGCATCTTATTTGTAGAGAACACTTTCTATTGAGATAACAAGCACTTGCCCATCACTAACTGCTGCTTTGCAAGTTCATCCATTTTAAGTATAATATTCATTTCCCTCAATTGACTCAAAAATGATTGCTTAGAGAAACTTCCTTAGTGTATTTGAGTTCATGGACAGACTTTATTTTTCCTCTATAGGCTCATACTGTCCCATGAATGTGGGCCACAAGCATCCCAGCTCAGGCAATGAAAATCTTTGGTCAGAAAACCTCTAAAGCTTTAGGCTTCAATAGAAATTAATGGTGAAAAAAAATTAACCATTGCAAGACATACCTGCAAACCTCCTTCCCGCACACTTGTGTTTTTTGCTCTTTAGTGATTATATAAAGTATACTTTTATAAAAGCCTATTTACTTAATTTAAATCTCTGAAAATAAAAACTATGTTAAAGCAGAATTACTATGGATTGTCAGCATCATGAACTCAGCAACAAATAAAAGTTACCTTGGAGTAAGAGGTCCCTTATTCAGATATTTTAAACCTTCTAAGAATTGTCCATGCTCAGCCTTGAGATAACTCCTTTGGTCCTTGGGATCCTAGATCCCCATGGCTTGGAAACTTAAAACCACCAGCATCTGTTATTTGTAGCTTGTTATGCTTATGTGGTATTAAGTGCTCAGAAATCCTTACAGTCTGTCCTTTTCAACATTTTCAAGTTTGATTTCAGGGATATATTTAAAGGGATAGTACTTAAACAAAGCAAGTTAAGGGTGTTCTGAACTTTCAGTTCCCAGGGGATTCGAATTAGCAGCTTAGCCAAGATAGCAGCCAAACCAGTTTATCCTGTTCTCTCCTGTGGCTGTAGCATCTGTGACCATGGTGGGTGTAAGTCCCAGATAGGCTGGATTGGAAGTGATCTTGGAGTCTGAGACATAAGGCATAGAATGTTCTAGTGTTGGGAGTATGGGTCCATGAAGTAACCAGAGCCTACAAAACAACCCTAAGAATACCTGCCTCACAAGAGTTAAAGAAAGGACTAAATGTGAGAAAATCTAAATCAAAGCAAAACTATTATTCTACTGTTGACACCATGAGGATAGACATGCAAGCTAGAGATAACACTGTTTAATATTAAAACTCTGAGTCACTCCTAAGAGCAATAATTTTGTAGTACAACAAGCCTTACCTCTTAAGGATGTCTCTTATGCTTACTAACCATATGATCTTGGAATAGTTTCTCAGCCACTTTATACCTCAGTTTCCATATATTAACAAAGGAGATAATAATAGTACCTAATTCACAGGGCTGTTGTGGTGTTATAATGATAATGCATGTAGCATGCTTAGAATGATGCCTGGCAGAGAGTAAACTCATTATGGCATGTTGTCATCTTGTGTAGATGATAGCAGACCTCATGGGTGACCAGTCCAGGTTTCTGGCAAGATTATCTCAACTCATATATGGAGCTTGTATTGTTTTCTCTTATGTTTGGTAGGAATATAGACAATTACAGAAATTAGAAAGGGCAAATTTGCCACAACTGAATACTGATTCACAGGTCATTATACTTATGAAATCTTTCCATGAGTGCTTGATTGCTCCACTAAAATATATGACAGTGAAGAGAAAATTCCCAGAAAAGGTGTTAGGAGATAGAGTCAATGTGAATTCATTGAGAATCAGCCAATAATGGGCAGTTTCTATGTATCAGTCACTCATCAAAGTGTGATATCTCATCTGATTCTCACATAATCCTCAGAAGGGAGATATTATTTCCATTTTATGTAAAGAAATTTGGTGCTCACTCTGAGCATCACTTGGTCAAAGTTAAAATGGGTAAAGTGGTAGTATTCAGAATTAAATCCAGACTAATCCCTAACCATTATGTTATTGTCTCTCATAATGATCATACTGATGTTGTGATGAGTCTAATCCTCTGGATATGAAGCAAGATGGAAGTGCTGACTCAGATTTGCTCTTATGTTTGGAGCTTTAGTTCTGCAACAGGTACAGGCAGGACTTACTGCTCAGATATTCCCATGTGCTGTAGCTGACTAGGAAAGAGAAGCACAGAGAAAAATTAACATTGGTCTTCCTTTTTCACCTTCAGCCCCATCCTGGGGTCATGCTTAATGACATTCTAGATAGGCTTCATTCAGGGATGTGGAAGGAAAGAATGATCAGAAGTTAAGAGTTAGGACCTGGAACATCTCTCCATGAATGAGACATGGTAGGCCCTAGAGAAATAATACATCAAAGACATGACCCAGGGTATGGTTCCTAATCCCTCTACTTCTGATTCTATGTATGTCCATTTACTTATGTGATCCTGAAAAAAAGGCTTTTTTTCATTCCAATGTAATGAGTTGGCCTAAACAATGGGAACTTACTGGATCATGGTTTGAAGTTAAGAGAAGTCCAAAATTGAGGTGACAGTAAGGCAATGCTTTCTTCTGAAGATTTGATTTCTAGGGCTGAATACTGACAATCCTTGGTCCTTGGCATTTCTGTCATCCTGCAATGCACATAGTGATATCTTCTTTCTCTTCCAGGTCCTGTTGACTTTCAACTTCTTGCTTCCTTTGACTTTCTCTCTCTCTATCTGAATTTCATTCTGGTTAAAATGGACTCCAGTAATGGTGTAAAAACCCATCCTGATTGAGTTGGGCCACACCATAACTGAAATAACCTCATCAGACCTTCCTATTATGATGGGTTCACACTCACAGGAATGGCTAAAGTTTAAGGATATGATTTTTTAGGGAACATATCTCCAAACCACTTCAGCCCTAAATAAAATAAGGTTATTAGGAAGGACCAAAATATAACATGTGAAATCATCAAGCTAGAATATTATACATAGAAAATTCTTTTTTTAATTTAAAAAATTTATCAAATTATATCATTCATACATAAACATATGCAAACAATAAGTGTATAGTAAAAGTTATGAACTTAAAAAACAAACACGATAACATCATACAGGGCTCTCATACCTCACCCTACCACCAATACCTTGCATTGTTTTGAAACATTTTTAAGAAATGATGAAAGCGCATCCTCAAAATATTACTACTAACCAAAGTATCTTACATTTGGTGTATTTTTTCCCCAAATCACCTTATTATTATTATTATTATTATTATACCATTCATACATGAATATACATAAACAATAAGTGTATAGTAAAAGTTGTTAACTTAAAATAGAACATGCATAACATCATACAAGGGTCCCGTACACCAACCGACCATCAACACCTTTCATTGCTGTGACACATTAATTACAAATTATGAAAGAATATCATTAAAATCTTACTACTAACTATAGTCCATATCTTACCTTTAGTGCATTTTCGCCCTGACCCACTCTATTATTATTTTTTTAATATGTTTTTATTATAGAAGTCATGAACTTATAAAACAACCATGCACATATGCAGAATTCTCATACAACACTCCTCTATCAACACACCAACCTGTGGTGGAACATTTGTTACAGATTGTGAGATAATACCATCAGACTATTACCACTAACCATGGTCCATAGTATACATTTGGCACACTTTTTCCATACTCTCCCATTATCAACCTAGTACATCTTTGGCATAGATGCATGAAATATTAGAGTACTGCTGTTAACCACAGTCCATAGGTCACTCTAGTTGTATTTTCCCCATGCTTCTCCACATTCCCACCACCCTCCAATAGTGACATACATCTACTCTAGCTCAGAAAGGACACTCTAGCAGCTGTACCATCAACCACAATTCATATCCATCTCTGGGTTTACTGTGTTATTCAGTCCCTAGATTATTCTCTAGCTTTCTTTCAATTGACATTTACATCCCTATACTACCCTTTCCAGCCACATTTGCATTTATAAACCAGCTGTTACTCACTATAATGTGTTAACATTAACTCTATACATTCCCACACTTTTACAGTAAATTTAATTAAAACTTCTACATACATTAAGCATCAGTAGTTCATCTCAGTCCTCTTCTTATCTCCTTTAAGAATCCACCTTGGTGCACACATTTCCACAGTTGTTTTATGGTACTATCATTTGTGGAATCTTGACCAACTTGTGTAATCCTGGGCAAGTTAGTCAACTTCTCTGTGCTTCAGGTTCCTCTTCAGATAAAGAGAGATAGTATTATCTTATAAGGTTGCTCTGAGGATCGAATTGGTTAGTGAAAAAGACATAGGAGACAGGTGAATATTTTGTCAGATTGGAGAAAATTTATCATGTCTAAATGCCCAAGGGAGGAATATAAATGCTAAGACAGCTAAAAGAAGAGAGAGAGGGAGGGAGAGGGAGAGAGGGAGAGGGAGAGGGAGAAAGAAGAGAAAGGGAGAGGAAAGGAGAAGAGAAGAGAGAAGAGGAGGGAGCGACAAAAATATGAGAGTAAGGTGGGTGATCTGTGCAGGCATCTTATGGAGAGTAATTTCCCATCATAAAATGTATTTAAATGTATTTTCCCATCATAAAAATGTATTTAAAAAATAATAATAGGGTGGGTTGGGGGAAAAACACACCAAATGAATGATAAGGACTATAATTAGTAGTAAGATTTTGACAATATTCTTTCATAATTTGTAACAACTGTCTCATGACAATGCAAGGTTTTGGTGGAGGGTTGACGTATAGGACCTCCGTATGATGTTATGAATGTTTGCTTTGTAAGTTCAGAACTTTTACTATACACTTATTGTTTATGTGTGTTCATGGATAAATTATATAAAATAATAATAATAATAGGGTGGTTTGGGGGAAAATACATTGGTTAGTAGTAATATTTTGAGGATGTTCTTTATTCATTAGTTAAAAATGTTTAACAGTAATGCAAGTTATTTTTGGTACTGTGATATATGAGAGCCCTGTATGATGTTATGTATGTTTGTTTTGTAAGTTCACAACTAATGCAATCCACTTATTGTTCACGTATGTCCATGTATGAGTGAGATACTTCAATAAATTTTTAAAAAAATACCTTTTCTGTTAAAAAAAAATGGAGGGACAGGGAGGTGCTACTCACTATCAGAGGAAGATCTTTGCCAGGGCCTCATATGCTTCCAAGTCAAAACTCATGAGCCCTTTCTTTGCTTTCTCATGTAACTGGCTTCCTTTGAAAAAGGAAGACCAATTCTGGGTCTCTTAAGCCTGAAAAGCTTTCTCCCTCTTTCCCTCTATTCCTAGGTCTTCCCACCACTTGATAACTATTTTTCTCTAGTTGTGAATGATTTTCCGTGAGTGGCCTCAGAGATTCTGTAATGTGCACTGGAAATCCCTAAGTGTAAAGTTTGCTACCACTCAAATGGAAAATCACAGTACTTGGGAAAAATGAAAGTACTTAGGACAGGATCCCTTACTAATTGCTGGTAGAGGAGTCAAGAAGGCACTGCAGACAGTTCTTTGTGGAAATTAGTTTGTGTTGATGAATGACTGTGAAAGCTCATACATCTAGATGAGACATGGCATGAGTGGATAAATCCTGAGGTTTTCTTAGAGGCTGTCCAAGGATTTTGGTGTGAATTGTCATGGTGTCAGCTGGGAAGGAGTCATTTTACCAAAGGCACAGGCATCCTGGGGACATGCTTCATGAAACAGACCATATAATGGCAGGGCAAGATGGACTTTCCAGGACCTCATTTGCTCTCTGGATTTTACTTAAATCCTGCTCTTGATGTTTTAGAAGACAAGGGAGTTGCACCATAAAATGAAAAGAATGTACTGTGAATGTTAAAATCCCAATGAACATGAAATCACATTCCCAATTCTATGTGATAATCACTGGCAAACATTTTTCCAGGAAACCTATTGATATGTTCTAAGTAAATTTCATATATAAACTCTCTCTCTCTCTCTCTCTCTCTCTCTCTATATATATATATATATACATACATATTCAATATATGTATATGGAGGAAGGGCCTATCAATATTGGGGTGATTATAGCAGGTGATTAGGCAGGTTGGGGAAGTCACAGGGACTTGCAGTTTTAACTATTTATGGATGCTGCTATTTGGATTGGGGGAAAGAACTGGAAGGGTTAGGGGAGAAAATGCAAAATCATAAATGCTTCAACGATCCAGAACCCACGCCCCACACCCTTGGTGGTGATTAAAGAGTTCAGGCTAGGTTTAGACATGTGCAGTGAGTATCACTTTAAATATGTACTCCTCTCCTGGGATGCAGGATGGATTTGGAGAATGCCTTGCAGGAACCCCAGGGTGCTGTAGGACATAGACACTTGTGCTCGGGCCTGTCTCTCCAGCTTGGGCAGGTTTCCAGTTCTGGGGTGGTGGCAGCAGCATTTGGAAAATGGACTGAGGCTTGGGGGAGGTGGTTTGTTGAGTGCTGGAGATGCACGTATTTCCCTTTGAGTCCATTCTCTGGAAACATAGCTGACCATTCCTTTTGGAATTGGGTCAAAATGATGGGCAGATCTTTATATATATGTAAGGATACTTTTTAAAATATCAATTTCATGTCAAAATAAAATCTATTTTATTGTTGACACCTTAACAGATGTTAGCATTTCTTGGTTTTTCATTTACCACATACTTTGCCACTGAAAATGGTTTAAAGGTGCTTTCCTTTTTGTTTCTATATTGTTTACCTTTTTATTTACACTGTTGAGGATTGTCAGCCAATGTTTGCTAGTTTTTTTCTTAAGTAATTTGTTTGGCTCTCTTTGTGTTTGTTAATGTTTACCAGTTTGAGTTAGTTACAGTTTTTTAGAAGGAATATGTTTTTGTTAATATCATTTTAAGATGAAATAAAAATGTATATACTCTACCTGAAGTAGGCTTTTTTAAAAACTAAATTATTTCTTTGGCTTATTGTTAGGAGGTTCAGGTTAGTGATCATGAAACTAGGTTACATGTACATGAAAATGTAAGAGGTAAAAGTGTAAAGTACTTGTAGTGTTAATTTTTCTGACTTATGCCAGCTAGTTTACTGAAAGATGTTATTTTATGGTACAGTAAAATATTTGAATATTTTAAGTACTTATGAAATTTGGTGCTCTACAAATTCTTTTTTAAATGTCTTTCGTTCAAATGTGGCTGTAAAACCAAGAAAATTGGTTTTCATTTCATTGCTAGCAGACTCTATTGCCTTCTCAATTTGTAAGATTTGATGAACCCAACATCCAAGTGGAAGGGTCCAGTTGGCAAGGAAATGAGAACATCAGCCAACAGCCATGGACAAAGTTCCTTTGTACAACAGATCCTTTAAGTGAAACTAAATGCTGCCAAACACCAGATGAAATAGCTTGGAAGTAGATCCTCCCCAAGCCAAGCCTCCAGATGAGACCACAGCTCCTTTGATATACCTCTCTGCTAACATCCTGAACATTATATTCAAATGTTAACACAATGTGTAATTAAAGTATTGTTTGGATGTTTAGATATTAAAGTCAGGAAGGGAAGGACATGTATTTTTTCTCACAACTGCATATCCAACCACTAACAAAATGCCTGCCAGTGCTCAATAGTATCTGAGAAACAACTTTTAAACATCATTACTTTTGAATATAAAGATATACTTACATTTATATGTAAATACACAGGAACATCTGAAAGAACAATAATATTGAAGTTCATTATGAAAAATGTATGCTGTAGTATTTAGTGCTACTAAATACTACAGCTTACTAAATACTACAGCATATATTTTTCTTTTAAAATTTCAGAAGATTATTAAAATAGTAAAAGACAAAATTATTCCCTTTGGAAAAACTGTCTCTACCCAAAAGAGAAATATATTGCTTGATTTTTCTTCATAGGTAATTTCTTTTTATTTCTCTCAGGAGATGTCCTAAGACCTTTAAACTTTAAATATTATTTATAAATAGTTTAAACAGTCTATTTATAGTCAAATCCATAATGAAATTGAATAATTCATTCCTTTGAATGTCTAATATTTCAGACTTGTAGGATTTTAGATTTCTTATGACATCAGACAATTCTGAATTGAAGAGATCTGTGTTCTATGTTATTTTTATTCCTTGATAGTAAAGTATATGCACACTTGATGCATGAAAAATAGCTTTCCATTAAATATGCATTAGCAGTGTAACTGTTTGTACTTATACAGATCATTGATGCTCCCAACCATGAGCAAATGTTGGTAGTTTTACAGTCTTCAGCAGA
>JAQZBX010097746.1:0-11664 GCA_029593785.1 Cabassous unicinctus | reverse complement strand
TTTTCATGCAGGCACTAATTTGCATGTCTGCTGCTTTTGTTCTTACATGTCTCATTATCCCATCTTCACTGGGTGAACTCTTAACACGAGTGACAATCTCACAAAACAAAATGGTGGATGTTCTTTTATTTGTAGTCTAAAAATAATCATTCACTTAATTATAAGCTTCAACTTGTGTATGTGTGGATAGTGTTTATGTTTTCCTTTTCCCCACTGAATTCTTGTTTATACTCCTACAAAACGTATATATTATATAAATGAATATACATATGTGTGTGTATATATATATACACACACATACACATACATATACATATTATACACACACATCCACATCCACACACTTCCACACAATATATATATTTCAATATAGGTTTATATTAACTTTCACTAGTGAAATTGTCAGTCTTGTCTTCTTTTTTTAATCCTGAAATATATTTATATGAGGGAAGTAATTTGTCTAAACTTTGGACAATGCATATATATTCGTGAGTGTGCTTATCAATGTGGAGTAAATATTTTCTATTTATATTTCCATGTCAAAATAAAATAAACTTTAAGTGTTCTTTATGTATATATAAAATAAAAAAATACATATGAAAATATTCCAGACCCCACACTCTATACTACTGAAACCTACACTGGTCATCAAAACAGCATCAACAAAGTTAGCTTCTTTGAATACGCTTATATCTCTGAAAGGATAAAAATAACTTGGAAAGAGTGACTGGCTTTGAGAATGGGACGGAAAAAATATTTTCTCTTTTTATCCTTGATACTTTATGAATGTTTTAACATATACATATGTTTCTTATTTCAAAACTAAAAAATTTTTTAAATGTTTTATAATGGAACTTTTTTCTCTGCTTTACATATAATCATAAAATCAGGTAGTATCAATTAGAGTAAGAGGGATTAATTAGATAATTCTTAAGTAAATCTTTCTAGTCTGTGAAATTTTGTATGTGTTAAATAAATAGAAATTGTAAACTTTTTTAGGTAAATTTATGAAAATTTATTGAAGTGTTATTTTGTAGTTTGCTATTGCAGTATTCTTTGAAGTAGATGAGTAAGCATTTCTAATGTTCCTAATCCCACTTTTTTGGCTAAAATTGTGAGATTGAAGAAAATATTTTAAAAGGACAATTTTGTTCTTCATTGACTAAAAAGGAACAGTACAAATATGAGAGTGTTCTCTCATGAACTATAGCAAATGTACAATACTAATACATAGTGTTAATAATAGAAGGTGTATGGAAAAATATACCAAAAAGTGTATGCTATGGACCATAGTGAGTGGATATATGATCATGTTCTTTCAAAATCTGTAACAAGTGTTCCACAACAATTTAAGGTGTTGGTGGAGGGGTGGTGTATGGGAATTCTTCATATTATGCTTGATTGTTCTGTAAGCTCACAACTTCTCTAATAAAAATATATTAAAAAACAAAACAAAAAAATAAGCAGATTTCTAGTGTGGTTCTTAAGTACTTCTAATAATACTACAGTCATATTATTATCTGAAGCTGGGCTATAGTCACAGCTCCAAGTTTTTGAAGATCAAGAAAGGACTTATGCCACTCCTGCATGTTGTTTCAGGCTACATGAATTGTGACTATAATGTGAATGTACCAACAATGGAACTTCCAAACTAATCTTAAGGCTGTTTCTAAAGTCAAATTCTTAGATTTAACTGTATTTCATATTTTTTGAAGTATTGACCTATTTATGCAGTCATTTATTCATTTGTTGAAGTATTCATTAAGTACCAGCTGTGTTCTATAGAGTCCCCTTGGTGTTGGACCTGTAGTCAAATGAAGCTGGCTTTTTGTCATTATAAAACTTGAAACCAAGTCATACATAAAGACAATGAACAAATAAACATCACAAAATGTGCATGGCTGTGAGAGAAGAAAACATCACGTCTGAGCTACAGAATAATAAGGATGACCTAATTATGAGTGGTGAGGAACAGTCTCATTAAGAAATGATATTTATGCTGACTTATGGAAGAGAAACTGGCCATGAGAAGAGGACAGGGTAAAACGTTCCAGGTAGAGGAAAGACCTGAGGTTGATCAATAGCTTGACATATTTCAGAATCTTGAAAAGGTAGGTGTCAGTGAGCAAGGGGATGTATGTTAAGAAATGAAATTGAAGAAGTTATTAGGTCCTGTCTATGCAGGGCTGACCTGGTTGAGTTTAGCCTGGATTTGAAGGACAGCTAGAAGGCATATAATAATAGCTTTCAGCAACACAATCTGACTTACATATTTTTGTAAAGTCACTCTAGCTTCTGTGTAGAAATAGAGGTGGGCAATGTTGACAAAGGGAAATGAGAAGGTCATTTCATTATGGTATCAAGTGAAAGGAGATAGTGGCTTGAACTAAGACAGTAGCAGTGAAAATGGAAAGAAATAGGCAAGTTTGAAATACAGTTTTTAGGTTGATTTATAAAATTTATGGCATAAAGAAGAATGAATTAATCAAGTACTACTCTCCAGTTTTTGTTGTTGTTGTTTTTTTTTAAAGATTTATTTATTTATTTATTTATCCCCCCCTTGCTGCTTGTGTTTTACTGTGTCCATTCGCTGTGTGCTTCTTCCGTGTCTGCTTATCTCCCCCTTGCTTTGAGGTCCTGCTGCATCAGCCCACCGCGCCACGCGGGCCGGCCTGGTCTCACAAGGAGGCCTCAGGAAGCGAACCCGGGACCTCCCACATGGTAAACGGGGGCTCTATCAATTGAGCCACACCCGCTTCCTGCTGTGAGGTCTTGCTGCATCAGCCTACCGCGCCGCGCGGGCCGGCCGGCCTGCCCTCACAAGGAGGCCCCGGGAAGCAAACCCGGGACCTCCCATATGGTAAACGGGAGCTCTGTCCATTGAGCCACACCCACTTCCCTCCAGTTTTTTTACTTGAAAAGCTTTTTATAAGCATAAACTCTAGAATGACCTCCTGACTCACTTTGAAGTCTCTTAGCCATATAAACTCATGTGTCTTTACCTTTTCCCCCTTTTGGTCAAGGTCTTTTTCCAGGTGCATTGCAAGTTGGTACTTGATAGTAATCCCTTGGTGCCAGGGAGGCTTATCCCCAGGGGCCATGTCCCGTGCTGGGGGAAGGTAATGCATTTATATGCTGAGTTTGGCTTAGAGAGAGGCCACATTTGAGCAACAAGGAGGCTCCCAGGAGGCAACTCTTAGGCACCCTATAATACCAGGCTAAGTTTCAATTTCAAGAGTAAAAATTCATACACACAGTCATCACTATCAAGGGCCCATCAATGGACCATCCTTTTTCACTAGTCATTGCTCTGTACTCAGGGGATTCTTGCTGCTCCATTAGTGTATGTGGCAGAACTCCCCAGGATAAGAATTTGATATTCCTTCGCTTATTGTGTGAATCTCCACCCACCATGAGAATGCCCCATGAATATTTGAACACATTTATATGCCTTATATGTATGCCCAGTTGAGCTTCCTCCCATGTATCCCCCATCACTGATGTCCCGCACTAACGATCCTTTCCTGTTACAGATTAAACCCTTCTGTGATACATAACTTCTTCAAAAATGAAGCCAATAAAATAGCCAAAAACAATAAGAAAATGAACAAATGATAGTTTTAAAAATACAAAATAAAATATAAAAAATAAAAATAAATTAAAAATTGGGATAAAAAGATAGTGAAATAATATTTAATTTTTTTAAACATTTTGTCTTTCATCACTGCAAGATCTTCCATTTATTTTCTTCCGTTTATTCCTCCAGGGTCTTACTTTTTTTTTCTTTTTTCATTTTGTCCTCAAAGAAGTTTTAAGTTGCACAAAAGTCACGTACCGAATACAGGGGACTTCCATATACCCAACATCTTCCCCTTTTTCCCCCTTCCCTTATTAATAACATTTTATATGTAGATGGTATGTTTGTTAAAACTGATGTACAAATATTGAAACATAGCTACCAACCATGGTAAATGCTTTCCATTATGGTTTACATTTTGGACCAAAGTGATTTAGGAGGTTATTCCAGAGGTTATGTTTATGCATGTCTCAGCAAGATCTCTTTGACTGCCAAAGTAGATACTACCCCAAATAGCAGGGCTCCTGAAGGATCTGGAGACACCCAGACACTATAGTCAGGGCAGGTAGCTCAGGAGTTTGGTGCCTTACCAGTAGGTCCTACTTTGGCATTTATGCTCCCCAGAGTGACAGAGTTGGACTCAGTTGTGGTTTCCCTAAACATGGTTCTTCTGTCCTTCTATATGAACCTATAATTAGTACTAGAGTTGGTAGGTGTACACCAAGAGACTTAAATCTTTGGGCTGTCCAGGTGACAGCTGGGCCCTGAATCTCAATGGAGTTGCAGCAGCTACTCTCCGGTTCATTGAACTCACCCAGGGCAACTAACAAGGAGGTGATAATGGACAACTACTATACCAAGGAACCAAGAGAATCTACAACTGCAAGCAAGAGAGTCCCATCCATCTGTCCAATGGGATCACAGATCCCTCTCAATTAGAGGTGGTGTGGACATCACCATCCCAGAATCCTCAGGATTGGAGAATGAACTATGGGCTAAAGTAGATTTGCCAGTATTCTACTATAGTCTTATTGTGATTCTAGCAATGGAAGAGCCTATATCATTGATGTGGAAGCATTGGCTACTGAAGGTTCTAACAGCAGGGAGAGGGAATAACAGGTGTAATATGGAGGTATTTTTGGGGACTTGGAAATTGTCCTGAATGACATTGCAATGACAGATGGAGGCCATTATAAATCTTGCCATAACCTACACACTTGGGTGGGAGAGAGTGTAAATCACAATGTAAACTTTAATCCATGCTTAGTGGCAATGCTCCAAAATGTGTTCATCAATTGTAATGAATGTACTTCACTAATGAAGAATGTTGTCAGTGTGAGAAAATATGGGAGGTGTAGGGAGTGGGGCATATGGAAATCCTGTATATTTTTCATGTGACATTTTTATAATCTAAGTATCTTTTAAAAATTAAATTAAATTAAAAAAGAAAAGCTTCTTATAAACTTATTTAAATAATCTTATCCTAGATCACCAATTTACATCCTCCTTAATTTCTTGTCATTTTTTCCTATATAAAGATTTCTGTTTATTACATGAATATCTTTATCTAATCATTCATTAATTTAGTACACATCTGTTTACTTTATGCATCCTTATTGAAATTACTTTCTTTATGGTTACTAATAGTGCCCTTTGCCACACAGAAAATGACTGCTTTTCAGGCTTAATCCTGTTAGCAATATTTTACTACTGCACTTTTCATTCTGAAGCTTTTGATTTTTAAGTTGTTCTACTCTTGACTTTCAGAAAACTTTCCCTTCCCTTTATGAAACTTTCCCTTCTTTACTGGGCTGTGCATCATCCAATTCTATGGCCTGTGCCACTGTGGCTGAAATGTGATCATATAATCTTATAATTCGTGTTCATGTGGCTGGTCCCATGACTAGACTTCTTTCTCAGTATTTAAGAGGACCCCTGGCGAATTTGTACTTGGGTGACATCAGAAAAATTCTCTACATCTAATTTTCGTCATATATGAAATAGAGATAATGAAAGTACTCACTCCGTTGAATTATTCTGCTTTAAAATAAGATTAATGTTCCTAAATCAGTTAGAATCAACACTTAGTAAATGTAATTTTTCATAATCACCATCATAATTATAGTTGTCATCAGAATCATCATTGTATTTGCAATATGAGCAAAAAGCAAGCTCCTGTTAATATTGTAGGTTTTAAGTTAATTAGTTCAAATGAGTAAGTGAATAAATGAATGAATAGCAATGGCAGATAAGACCTGTGTTCAATGTTCAAATTTAAACATATATACTCAGTCATTTTTATGGATTATATGAAGTAATTAATATATAAAATATTTACTAAAACATGAGATAGTTGCTTGATGTGCAGTTAGATGCTTGGAAAAATGTTGACTAAATTAATTATGAATTAATAAGTGAATACATTAATATTTTTGAGGCAATAGCACAATAATGTTGATAGGAAAACCAATTACTTGCCTTGATGTAAGGATTCACAATAGAGTCCTATGGGATGGTACTTACCCTCAATTTTCCATAACAGTCAACACTTAGCCTTCCAGAAAATGATTTTTAAATATAAAAAACAGCTTTGATTTATGTAATCTTAAAATATGCATCATATTAATATAAGTTCAAATTATTTTTTATACTTTCACTTAAATTTAAGAATTTTAAACACTTTATAGATTTAGCTTCCAGAAGAAATATTTAGTGTTTCAAGTTGTTAAAAATAATCTATTCAACCAGCTGGCTGCCTTCTATTCTATTATTTTCTATCAGTCATCATGTTAAATGGTAATTTTTCAGAGTTCACTTTAAAACTCAAAGGTATGGATAAAGTTGTAATAACACACCAATGATTATTGCCATTTTCAATATCCACCCATAGGTTATATACATGTGTATGTATATATAATCAAGGCATAATTAAATAGAATATTTATATACACATATACATATAAATAATTCTCCCTTATAACAACCCAACCCAGTAAATATTTATATATTGATCATTATATGTTACTAAATGTTAGTAGAAGAAATGGTTAGTAACCAATGTCCCATCTCTTGATACTGATTTAATGCTCGGCTAACCGAAGCAACATTGTCAATTTCTCATGTACTTCTGTCCTGTAGAAAATACAATTTTGTTGTTTCATGCAGGTTCTGCTAATGTTTACAAAACACTATTATCTATAGCTATTATAATTATTTAATTAAATGAAAATTCATGGGTACTAATTTTAATACAGCTAAATGAAGATGAATGCTGGCTTGAGAAACAATTTCTCAAAAGCACTGTTTCTTTTTTTAAAGGCAGCACTATGCTGCTGGAGTCCCCTTTGATGGCATTCAAATTAATCACTGACTTCAAAAATGAGAGTCATTTTGTGTCTTGTATTTTAGATATCAGTTATAGAATACTTTCAAAAATATTGAGTATTAATTTAAATGCAGGTGTGTACCTGGCTATCATAGGAGGAAAGATATCCACATTAGTTTTAAACAAATAAATTCAACTCAGGCTAATTTTGTTGAGACTTTGATTAATAAGTGGCATCTTCAAACATATAATAAAACTTAATGTGAATATTTTATAATCATAAATGGCAACAGGAAGGCTAGGGAGAGATTTTAAAAAGACTCATCCATTTATCAAGGAAAAATTAATCTTCAGAGGAAGTTATTAACATCAATCTTTTTTAGCCTAACTCACCTGAGAATTAGATGCTAGTAACACACATTCATTATCTAACATTTTAGTTTTTTATCTCCAGACTAAAAATTAAGCAACAACACAAAAGCAATTAAAATATAGCTCTTGTTTAACAATTTCCTCTGTTAATTACCTTTACAAAGATTTACTCTCTCAATCTGATGAGTATGGTATATAATTAATCTTAAAGAAACAAGAGACGTGTACAAGCCTAGTAAGGGTTATTTTAGTTTTCTGAAAAAGAGCATCAATCATAAGTGAGGCATTAGCCTCAAGACTAACATTTTTCTTAGGTCCTATTAAGAAACTAGAAGACATGGGCTTATTGTGATTAAATATTAATTTTGTCATATTTTATAGACTTTTACACAAATCACTCTTACAGACATAATTACCTAATAGTATTAATATTTCAAAAAATGAAATTTAAAGAGTGGAAAGAAGTATAAGTATTGCCTTCTTAGTGCAGTAGGCAGCGTGTCAGTCTCATAAACCTAGGGAAAGAGGTATAAAAAACTATTTAAATATATATTTATTGTTATAATTATAGTTTTATCTTATCCAGTAAAATATACTTTATTTTTATTATTGCATTTGAGCATGCATGAATAATTTCTCGATGTAGGAGAATCCATAGGAGAGACATAAACTTTTAGCTTGCAAAAATTAAACACTAGGTATTATGAATTAATGTTTTGCTGACTGCTGTAACAAAAAAATCCCAATTATATTATTGTTCAAGCACAGTAAAGTTCACATTTCCAATCGTATAGGGTGAGGGTTTTTTTTTTTGAGTAGGTTTATTTCCTCCAAATAGTATTTCAGGAACCCAAAGCCCTTTCAATCTTATGACGTGGTCATTTAAACATGTAACATGCATTCATTTTCATATTGAAACAGAGAAGTTGTATCTAGAAAATTTAAACTGTTAAGTAATTGGAACACAGAGCTTTTGGCTGACTTCCAAATAAGACCTTTGACTCTTCTAAGTAGAATTATGAATGATAGAAAATTAAATATTTATTTGGATGAGCAGGGTAAGGGCTTGGAATTAGAGTGTACAAAGTCCTAGACCTCTTTAAGGTTAGCCTTCATGTAAGTCAAGGAAATAAAAATATTTCAGAATGAAATGGTATGGCAAGGATAGACTATTATTCTCTCTCTCTCTTTAAACAACTTTTCTCAGCTTCCTAATTTTTTCTGTTCTCTTTTTTAAAAGCATTCATTGAATAAATATTTTAAAGCATCTTGTGGTGTACAAGAAATTATGTTAAGTGCTAGTGATAAAGTGTGAAAATGACACATTTCCTTCCCTCTGAAATATAGTCCAGTGGAGAAAACACACATTTAAAGAAAAAATTACATTGAAATGCTAAAGTGCTGTAGGAGAGGAAGATGCACAATATTATAGGGACATGAACAAAAAAAGGCGGGGGTTGAGGTATTAACAAAACCTGCTCTTGTGAAAATTAAAGGAGTTATCTCTGAAGAATTGAGCTGTATTAAAATATAATTTACTTTTCTTGTGCCTCTAATGTACTTTTTTAACAAATCAATTTTATTGATACATATTAATAAAGTATAAATTAGTTCAAAATATGTAATCAATGGTATCCAGTGTAATAACATATTTTTGCATTCATCACTTCAATCATTCTTAGAGCATTTTCATTATTACAATAATAATAAACAAAAAACAAACAAAACTCATCTCTCAATCTCTCCATTTTTCTCCTGCCATACATAGCTGCTATTCTATCTCCTATTCTCTAGCATATTTGTATTTTATATTTTGTAAAAACAGACTTATATATGCAGTATCAAACATATTTGTGTTTTACATGAGGTCTTACTTTCTTATACAGACCCGTGGTACAGTTTTTAGCTTTCCTTCTAGTGATGTACATAACCTTATACTTTCCTTTTCCACCACTGTCATAACCATATAATACCTCTACTAGTAACAAAGACCATGATTTGCTTTCACCCGTTCTATTCATTTCCATAGATTTCAAACAAGTTTTTACCAATTCTGCACAGATTAACCCTCAGATTTCCATTCTTTACCCTCCTTCTGTTTCCTGGTCACCTATATTCTAATTCTTACGTACATGAATTTACACAATATATTTACTTAATAATAGAGCAATCATACAGTATTTGTCCTTAGCATGCTTAACTCAACATAATGTCCCCCAGGATCATTTATGTTGTCATTAACTTCACTACTTCATTTATTCTTACTGCTGCATAATATTCCATCGTGTGTATACACCACAATATGTTTATCCATTCATCAGTTGATAGACACCTGGATTGTTTCCAACTTTTGGCTATCGTGAATAACGCTGCTATGAACATTGGTTTGCAGATGTCTATTCATGTCACTGCTTTCAGTTCTTCTGGTATATACCTAGTAATAGTTTTGTCAGGTGACATGGCAAGTCTATATTCAGCTTCCTTAGGAACTACCAAACAGTCATCGACAGTGGCTGTACCATTCTATATTCCCACTAAGAGTGACAAAGCAATCCTATCTCTCCACATCCTCCCCAACATTTACTCTTTTCCAACATTTTAATAGTGGCTAATCTAATAGGTATGAAATGATACCTCATTGTAGTTTTGATTTGCATTTCCCTAATGGCTAGTGATGTTGAACATTTTTTCATGCGTTTCTTTGCCATTTGTATTTCTTCTTTGGACAATTGTCTTTTCAAGTCTTTTGTCCATTTTTTAACAGGTAGTTTGTCTTTTTATTGTTGTGTTGTATGATCTCTATGTTTCATGGATTTCAAACCCTTATGTGATTGCCAAATATTTTCTTCTAGCTGCCTTTTCATCCTTTTGACAAAGTCCTGTGAAGTATAAAAGTGTTTAATTTTGAGTAATTTTGAGGAGGTCCCATTTATCTATTTTTTCTCTTGTTGCTCATGCTTTGGATGTAAGGTTTAAGAAACTACTGCCTACCACGTTTTCTTCTAGGAGTTTTATGGTTGTCATTTTTAAATTTAGGACCTTGATCCATTTGAGTTAATTTTTGTATAAAGTGTGAGATAGGGGTCCTTTTTCTTTCTTTTGGATATGGATTCCATTTCTCCCAGCACCATTTGTTGAATAGACTACTCTGGCCAAGCTGGGAGGGCTTGACCGCCTTGCTAAAAATCACTCAACTGCAGATGTAAGGAAGGGTCTATTTCTGAGTTCTCAATTCAGTTCCATTGGTCAATGTATCTCTCTATATGTTAGTACCATGATGTTTTTACCACTGTAGCTAAATAATACTCCTTAAAGTCCAGAAGTGAGAGTCCTCTAATATCATTCTTTTTTAAGATCTTTTTGGTTAATCGAGCCCCCTTGACCTTCCAAATAAATTTGATAATTGGTTTTTCATTTTTTGCAAAAAAAAAAAATGCTGTTGGGATTTCTATTGGGATTCTGTTGAATCTGTAAATAAGTTTGTGTGGAATTGACATCTTAACAATATTTAGTTTTCCAATCCATGAAACAGAAAGTTCTTCCATTTATTTAAGTCTTCTTCAGTTTCTTTTAGCAATGTTTTGTAGTTTTATGAATATAGGTCCTTTATCTTCTCAGGTAATTCCTAAATATTTGATTGTTTTAGTTGCTATTATAAATGGAACTTTTTTTTCTGATTTCCTCCTCAGACTGCATATCAGTAGTGTATAGAAATGCTATTGATTTATTGTGTATTAATCTTGGATCCCACCACCTTGCTGAACTAGTCTATTAGTTTTAGTAGCCTTTTTATGAATTTTTCAGGCGATTTTAGATATAGGATCATATCAGTGAATAGTGAAAGTTTTACTTCTTCCTTTCCTATTTGGGTGCCTTTTATTTTTTTATCTAGCCTAAATGCTCTAGCTAGAACTTCTAGCACAATATCAAATAACAATGGTGACAGTGGGCATCCTTATCTTGTTACTGATCTCAGAATGGAAAGCTTTCAATCCTTCACCATTGAGAATAATGCTTGCTGTAGGTTTTTTATATTTGCATTTTACCATATTGAGAAAGCTTCCTTCTATTCTTATTATATGGAGTGTTTTAATCAAGAAACGGTGCTGTATTTTGTCAAATGCTTTTTCTGCATCAATTGAGAGGATCATATGATTTTTGTTTTTCAATTTATCAATGTGGTTTATTACACTAATAGATTTTCTTGTGTTAAACCACACTTGCATACCTGGGATAAAACCCAGTTGCTCGTGGTGCATAATTCTTTTAATGTGCTTTTGGATTCCGTTTGCAAGTATTTTGTTGAGGATATTTGCATCTATATTCATTAGAAATATTGGTCTGCAATTTTCTTTTCTTTTTCATATTATCTTATCTGGTTTCGGTATTA